>JANTPZ010090666.1:0-20613 GCA_025593235.1 Vachellia pachyceras | reverse complement strand
AATGAAGTTGCAGGGTCCAAGGCCTGGACCTCTCATGGTGAGCAAGAGCTCCAGGAAGACGTTGAAGAAGAAGCATGTCTCTGGTCAAAAGCAGTGTTCCTCTCCGGTGGTCATATATTTGAGTTCTCCTAAGGTGTTTCATGTAAAGCCTGAAGAATTCATGAGCCTGGTGCAGCAGCTAACCGGGAATCTTAATTCTTCTGAAACCCCAGATCGTCCAGAATCGGAGGAGAATGCAGGCAACGAGATCGGCCAATTAGAGCACTTCAAATGTATTTCCAGGGTTGGCCCTACTCATGCCCTTTCTCCTGACTTTCATACTTTAATGCACTTTTGAGGACTTTGTGTGAACTCTCTCCACAAGTGATCCTTCGTGGTCCATTTTTTTGCTGGTGTCCAGTTTATTAAGCAGGGGCTAGCTAAGATTGCTGGAAACTTGAACATATATACTCGTTGAATGTTTGACCAAAAAAAAAATACTCGTTGAATGATGGAGTTAAATTATCAAATTATTCACGCCCGTATGTTTATAATTTTCCATTTTCATTTGCAAAGAGCGAAAAAAAATGCTTCTTTGTTGCTTGCTGTGTATTAGAAAGGCTCGAGCTGTTTTCATTTGGAAAAAATATCCATTTTTTGTATTGAGTGTTTTAATTTTTATGTTGCAATGAATCAAAGCCTAATTAGTTATTAATATCTTGAGAAAGAAGACAAGGGGGTGTTTGGAAACACTTATTCACCCTCCAAAAGCACGTTTAACAGTGTTTTTCTGTAAAACGAGATAATCTTCTTCACGTATTTACCTCGACTTGTGTAAAAGTACTTCTCTACCGCGTTCCCAAACGAGCCCCTTGCAAATAAATATTGGACTGCGACTCAATGTGACGCGGGATTATTCTTAAGATCAAATAGGATTTAAGCGACAATCAAATAAATAAACTTCAAATAAATGCGATTTAATTTGACAATCATATTTTAACCAAAATAATTATTTTTCCAAAAAGAAAAAAAAACCCTTTATCGTGCAAGTGAAATAGATCAAAGAAATTTCCAGAAATCATCATGAGATGATGGAGGTTATATTGATTCGCACAATTTTTATCATTCTCTAGTTAAGTAATTTCCTGAGATCTAGAATCCCACAGGAGCTCAGTTTGATGGGAAACGCACTGACAAATCATCCACAGTCCGAGTATTTTCAAATGTTGATAGCCGAGATTGTATCGTTTTTTATAAACTCATTTTCCCCAACGGTGTATATAAATCAAGATAAAATCATTTTGAAATCTGTAAAAATCATCTCGAAATCTGTAAAATCATCTTGAAATCTGTAAAACCATCTCGAAATTCATAAAAATTATCTTGAAAGCCGTAACTCCTTTCTTCCAATAAATTTTTCAAACACATGGTTAAAAAAATAAAATCATTTTCCGTAAAAAATAAAAATTCGGCGTCCGTTTGGATAAACACAGAATATTTTTGTCCATATATTTTGAAAAAGGAAAACTTGTTGTAAAGATAACTTTTGATGAAAAATAATTTAAAAAAATGAATATAATTAAATAATATATATTTTATTTTAAAAAAATAAAACAAGAAAATAGTTAGGATGCCGAGGTTGAGATTTAACACATAGATTGTGATATGAAGTATCGCATGTCGCAATTTGTAACGGTAGGGCTGCGATCTATTAGGGGTATTTCGAGTTTTTTTGACTTTTTCACTCTCTCACCGTCTCCCAATCACGACACAGCTGGACAATGCTTCTTGACATTCGTATCGATTTGCGGTTGGGCAAAAGTACAGGAGGCTGACGGGTGACAAACGGTCATAAACGGCGTCGTGCTCACGGCGTCAGAAACAGGAGGGAAATGAAATTGCTTTTAAACCCAATTCCAGTTTAGCCGCTAATTTTCCTCACTGTCTGATCCCGGTCCATCCAGTTCACTCCCGTTCCTCGCCCTCAAACTCTGGCCAGAGCCTGCCCTAAAATCGTATTTAGGGCGAAGCTAATTCAAAATCCGGGACTTGATTCAATCTCAGGTAAAGAGAGTCTTGCATTTAACCCAAACATGGAGGTAACATGATATCGATCATTCGACTCTTTAGCTTCTGAATCACTTGCAAAACGCCTTTGGAAAAATCTGGTCGCGACCCTGCTTTCTTTGCTCACATTGCCACCATTAGAATCGCGTCGTCATCGACTTAAATTGGATAGGCCAAGGCTTTACAACTACAACCTTTACCCTATCATCGTGAATTTTTTTTTTAAAGATATATCTCGCATCTCACTAGACCCACTTCAGTTTATCTTAGGATGAGCTTTGATTGGTAAGGAAGCCGCAATCGTGGTTTTCGAAGCCAGGGCATGGCAAAAGTTGTTGCACCAAGTTCGTTACTTCAGCGCTCTCATCTAACTGGCTCACAGCCTCGAAATAGTGACACAGTGATGAAAAGAAAGACGCCTTCAGAATTGAGGGTAAATCTCTTAATTTTTATTTGATAAATTAAAGCGTTCAATTACGTGATTCTGATATATGTATGTATATGTATGCGAGGCTGACTAATTTCCAGCATCTTTTTATTGATATTGACTACTATTAATGAACTTTTGCGGACTGCGAAGCCAGATATTCTCATGTCTATATCGTCTGTATGTTGTTGGCAGGGAGAGCAGTTGAAGCGGGCTAGTGCTGCGACCGTGGACCTTACAGATGAATCCCCACTGCCCTTTAGTACTTCAAAGTAAGCTTCTCCTTTTCCTCCTTGAATTTTTCTATTTCATAATTTGTTGACAGCTTGTTTGGCTTATGTTCGCAGCACCAGTGACGGTGATAATGGGCTTAAAAAGCCAGGGCTGTCAAGGAACCCAAAATTCATTGATACACGTGTTGATGATGTATTTCCTGCGAAAAAGTCCAGGTTTAGAATGGCTTCTGGAAAAGAAAACTCAAAGGTTGTTACATTTTTACAAGACGTGTGACTTGTACTGAGTTCTTTTTTTATTCACATCCTTGTAGGGCTGCTAATGTGTTTTGAATTGAATTAAGTAACCTTGTCACTATGTTTAGGAAAATGCATCTACGGAGAAAACTACCATCCTGAAGAATCCCTATGTTCTTACTAATTTGACTACCACAAAACAGCAAGGGATATCATGGTTTGCTTTGTTGCCTATGTATTCTCTTTAGTTCAAATTTATAGTTCCCCGTGTTGATTGTCTTTGTAATTGCTTTCAGCTTAGAGAATACTGTGGTTTCTAGTGAAGTTAGCAATGAAAGTACATTGCAGTCCAGTCATACAATGGAAAAGTGCAGCCAAGGAAAGTTCCTTACTGTAACTGAGCTTTCATCGTCTGCTGATAAATCTTCAGGCTTGGCAGCCTTTGACATGGTATACATTGGCAGATCTCTTTTCTTTTTACATGCTTATATTTTGGATGCCATTTGTAATTACGTTTTCAATTACAGGGTAATGCATTAAGAGGATTAGCTGCCCCAGAACTAAATGTGAGCTGTGGTTTAGCTGCTGATTCATCTAAAAGACTTGGAGATACCGGATCAACCAGTGTGGGCAATTTTATAGATGAGTTCCATGTGCCTGGCCCTAAGGCTCCTCTGGATCTTACACTTAAAACTAGTATGCGTGTTGTATCTTCTTCTGTGAATAGGTGAGTACATAGGATGGCCTGACTACCTTTGAGAATGAAGAGGAATGGCTTCAATTTTCACTTTGTTAATGCAGCATTCTTTGATGTGGTTTATTTGAACACCATATTGCCTGCTTACTTTGTTGGTCCCAGCTATCCTTGGTTTGCTTGATTATTCTCCTGTGTATTTTTCTGTTGGTTTCTAAACATCAGGATTCAGAGGTCATTTGTTCGCCGAACCATGCCTCAATTCACTTTCAAACATGGCACTTTCAATGGTCAAAATATGAGTGGCCATTCACATTTCACATCTAATTCTGATGCCTCTGAAGTTTTGCATTCATGGTTGTATCCTCAATCCACCCTACCACCTTCTGTCATATCAATGTTGAGCTCATCAACCGCTGATGGAGGTTGTCAAACAGCTTTTGACTTTTTCCATTTCCAGTCTTTTTTTCTTCCTCTTTATTAAGGTTGATGTTTCCCTTCTGTGCAGTAGAATTGGAGTTCTTAAATAAGCGGCAATTAGATTGGGAAGAGTCTTTCCGAAACCTCTATTACATCCTTCGTAATAATACATGCGGCATCTTTTACGGTGATTGCATACCCTTACTAGTTCTACTGCCATGCAAATTTATTATTTTTAATTTGCATTTGAATGGAAACCAAGTATTAATCTGCCCGCATTCCCTTCATCTTCTAGTTTGCACTTCCCAGTTTGTGGTGATGTTCACCAGCATTGATGGCCCTGATAAATCCATATCCCCTTGCAATGCTTATATCTCTCAATCAACCAGAGGCTTGAGATCATTATTAAGAGAACATGTAAGAATATTTTTACAAATTCCTCATTTGATTTGTGCTTTGTACTTATATGTCACTGTTCTCTCAGTGTACACTCTGTCCAGTATACTTGTTCTTTCATAGTTTGTTGTTTCCTGTATTGTGTACATATGATAAGACTTAAGACTAATTTACCTTTGACAGAATATTTTCAGGCAGATCTTCTCTTTCTCTTTGGATTGACTAAGCTAGAAATGAAAGACTACATTTTGTGAAATTATAAGTTGTCTTATTTTTATTATTATACTTGATACTAAATGCGTCCCCAATATTTATTTAGTGATCATGTTGATGCTTATTTTTTGCCATATCCCTGTTGATTAGGATGTTTGTTTCTCTATGCCCCTTTGCCGTTCTAAAGTGGAGCAGATTGCTACTGAACACTTGGTTGAGCTCTCAGAAATAGAGAAGCATAATCTGGGGCAGGTTTGAATCAATAGACTGTTCATGTTACTTATTTTCTTATGCAACGCCTGATTTGTCCCTTGCTTTGACGGAGGTGATTTTTTTGGTTGTAGCTATAACTAGTAAATAACGTTCTTTATAATTCTCTTGATAAGTCTAACTGGCTTGGCAATTTTTCTATTGGCTTCAATTACTGATTGATGATTATGTATGCCATTTTCATTAATGATGAGTTCGCTTTTTCTTTTTGGTATCTGCTTGTATGTGTCAACACTTATTATTAAGAATGTAAAATTATTATTGTGGAAGTGATTGTCCTTCTGGTGTCTGTCTTGTGTTCTCAATATGTAAACACCACACAGGCACACACAGGCACACATACATTCATTTTTGAGTTGATTACTGCTTTCTGTGAATGAATTGCAGACTCGACGGATGAGATCCTTCTCTGATGTTGATAATACTCCAGAATCTTTGCTGGTTTTCAGTGGCAACATGAATGTACATGGTTTGTATGAACTACTACTAAATTACAGGTGACTATTTAACTAATTAATGGTAACTTTCTTTGAATTTTTCTGTCCAGATTTTCCATATCATGGTGTTGGGTTATACCAATTTGATGTTTACCCAATTTCTAGCTTGTTGCTGACTAGTTCCTTTTATCTGCAGATCTTTCTTTACCTCACTATCTGGTATGGATGTCCCCGTATTATGTTCTCCTGTGCCATTTCAAAATGCTGCCATTTCTTCTCCTGATGTATGTCAAACCTTTGTGTTTCCCTCTAATAATTGTCATACTCTATTTTTGCTCTTGTTTCAAGATCTAGTTGATGTTTAGTTGATTGTTGAACTGTCAAGTTAACCCTTTACCTGCACTTGAGAAAGAACAGGTATTAACACTTCATTTATGGAATTTATCATGGTTAATTTGGGATTAGGCTACAACTGCTATCCTGAAACCTATGACGAATCTTCCAATGTAGTTGCGAGTAGTTTGAACTACTCAATCTTTTCAATATGCATGCCGGACTAGTGCAAGACTTATCAGTAATTCAGTATCCTCCAAATAACGGCTTATCCCTTCCCTTGAAAATTGAATGTTTGATGTAAGCTCGCTCAAGTGAATTTTCTACGCCAGTGCTACCCTTAGAGAAGTCTGCTTGAGATACATCGGTTGTTTTTTTCTTGCTATGAAACAAGAGATGATTGGAACATAATGACACTCTTTTGTAGATTAAATGCATGGAGATGAAAAAAGCTGAACAAATTGCTGCCTCCTATGATGAATCATATAGGAAGGATGCTGAAGTTGCCCAAGGTTCATCAGATGGCCTTTGTTTTAGCATTGAAATCAAAGATACGATTCTTCCACCGTGGGTTATTTCTGGTATATGTTCAATGATGAGATCCGAAGGAAGAAAGTTTGAGGCAAGGTATGAATAACTTCTGCATGATGATAACTGTTACTTGTTTGAATTGTTTTGTAAGGACCAAATTCTTGCGGTCTGTATAATGATATGTGGTTCCTTTGCGTGGAATGAATCTTGTATAATTCAGCAGTCAGCACAGACATAATGACAAGATCTACATGATCTGGGGCTTTAGGTTGTCCCTCCTCATTTCCTAACTTAGCTGCCTCAATCTGTGTTTGGGTTTCATGGTTTGTGTCAACCTGCCAATCATTCTGAGCCATTAGGAGTCCCAAAATAAGCTCTGAATACTTCATGATATTGAGCTATATCTTGAGTGATGTAATGATTTTGTGAATCATGCAATCAAGTAAAAAAATGTGCCAGATTTTGTCATTTGGCTCTTAAATCATGTTTTCTTGTTTGTCGGTTACAGTTTTGTGACAGAACCGGGCTCAATTGGCTTGAATGTTGCTTTGAATTCAACTTGTGAGAAATCAGAATCTAAAGCTGCAGGTGGCCGAAGCTTGCAAAACTGCAGTAGTACATTTGGCATTCCTGGAGCCATAGTCATCTCTGGCTTGCAGTCATGTTCGCTTAAGGGCCTAAAGTACTCTGATGATTCTTATACAGCTTCTCTATCGCCTGTATGATCATATCCTCTACAAGCAACTCTGGTTTCCATCACATTGCTGATCAATTATTTCAATCCTTACAATTTCCTCCCTGGTAAAAAAGGATTCCTATGTATTTTAAAATCTACCTTGGAAGAACAGGTTGTAACAAAGAATTTGTCTAATATGTCAAAACAACTGTAATTTTTGTAAGCATATTGTTAATTGGTGGTGATCCACTAATCCGCTTAAATTATAGGAATACATTGAATGTGTAATTTCTATTTGGACTTGAATCATCTCAGAATGTTGAACGTTCTCCCCATTTTCAATTTTTTATCCTGTTCTTTTTTTTAAGATTACATTTTTTTTTATCCTGTTCTGAAGAGTGAATGTAGACGCATGAATTTAATCAGAATTATTGACGCTTCCAGCAATAATAAATTCTACTTACAGGGGGCTTATACTACATATATCACTCCTTACACAAGGTGAAGATGTTATTACTACAGAGTATTCAAGCTGAGGATCCATGCATGCATCAAAATTTATAGATAGACCAGTCCCGAAGAAAGTGTAAATTTAGATACTTAAGACGTAACAATCATTAATCTCATGATATGCGAATTTGGAATCCACGCATCAAGTTTTGAACATTAAAAAAAACAAATTCTTTTAATTCTTGAGATTTAATTTATTTTGATTTGCAATTCGATTCTTATAATTGTTAAATCTTTACATTTTCTTTGCTATTATCTTTTTTAATTTCACAATGGTTTTTTAAATGTATTGATTACTTTTGCTATGATTACAATGTAATATATCAACATTTTAAATTTTTATGATCAGTGTAAACAAAATAAAATAAAAGTAACTGATTATGGTATATGAATCATATATATCAAAGGTAAAATGGTATACAACTAGAATGTGGGTAAACATTTTAAATTTGA
Organism: Vachellia pachyceras; assembly: GCA_025593235.1. NCBI lineage: Eukaryota > Viridiplantae > Streptophyta > Magnoliopsida > Fabales > Fabaceae > Vachellia > Vachellia pachyceras. Next base: position 12,737 of record JANTPZ010090666.1, on the reverse strand, counting down.
TAGTACAATGATAAAAGTCTGATAATAGGGACTGTGACTTGCTCAAACAATGAAATTTTATAACAATTTTTTTTACTACAGCAGATTACCAAGAATTGGTGGTCACCATGAGTATGATGATTTCCTAACGTACAAAATGAAACTACATTTAATGAATCATAAATCAAAATGTTAATTTGTATCATATCTGAGCTGTGGGTCAGCAAAATTGGGTGCTGCTTCTTGCCTCCCTAGAAAGAGAACTTAAAAGCTCCCACTTTAGAATCTGAGACAGAATCCCAGAAGGAAAGTTTCTTCTGCTGGATCTGTTTCTCTTCCTCTTTCCGGGGTCAGCTCATCAATTATTCCAGGAAAAGAATCCTCAATAGCATTTATAAACTTATCATACAAATTCACTCGGTCTCTTGTTCCAGATACTAGCACGCTCGCATTCGGCCTTTAAAGAAAATCCAAGACATTAAGCAAGTTTCTCCTGCAACAAATCACTATCAGTAAGTTGCACCATTTGAGCTTTACAAAATCCACATGCAAAATACAAAGGTAAAATCAAATTAAACACTACACAGATGTTGTATCATTATATTGTTTAAGATTTGGTTTTTCTTGAGATTGAATCATTTCGCATGTTGTTTATAAGCATGACAGAGTGAAAAGAAATTCCACATAACAGCATTAGCTTGAAAGTGAAATTTCCATGTTTGGCTTCAGTTGATTTCACTACTTAAAACCTAGATTTGGTTTCAAAACTTAGGTTTTACCCTAAAATCTAGGTTATATCTAAGTACTCACATTTTTCGGAAAAGCTATTTTGGATACAAAATTTCGGTTTGAAACCTAGGTTTTGAAAAAGCTATTTTCTTATTAAATCACACTATCTCTCTTAATAAATTTTCTCTTTCTTACTTTTTCTTTTTTTCTCTTTCCTACCTACTTTTTGCCTCGGAATCCGTAAAAGCCAAATTTTCCCAAACACAATCACCTTTTCAAAACCTAAGTTTTACCGTAAAAGCTATTCTCAAAAGAACTTCCAAACGAGCCCTTAATGATATAACAACAACAAAACCTTATCCATTATGTAGGCTTGGCTATATGGATCACACGGCTTCAATGATAAAGCACCAAAAATTCGCTGAGCCACCAAAACTTATCTTAAACAATTAAGTAATAAAAATGTGTCATGATATTAGCAATTAAAATCAAGCATTAATTACTCAGCGCAAAACCTGACAAGCCTGCTTGATGCTCATTAAAATTCAAGATTCTAACCTCTCTGAAGCTATGACTACGACACCCTAACCAAATTGAATGGGCCAGGATGCTCCTGCATATAGTTTTAATTGAAGCACAACTTATACAAAGAAATCAACTTACAAAGATATGGGTTACAAATTAGTTTGCGTTAATTGATAATCTACTGCTCATTAGGATACTATTAATTAAGCAAACTACAAAAACCTAAAGACAGAAAGCAGTAGAGGATCTTACCTACTGACATAATTTTGGGTTATAGTTATGGACTCCTCCAAGTTGATCACCAAATGCCACCATCCATTGGGCACAAAGATAACCTCGCCAGCTTTACAGATGCACTCAATAGGTTTCTTTTTCCAACTTTTGTCGCACCGTAAAAGTTCATAAACCACTCAATTATTGAAATAGGAGATACAACCTCTGCACCATCAGGGCTAGGATGAACTCCAGGTGGAATCACATCAGGAGGGAATAATATCCACTTCTTGGAGCCCTTGATTACAGCATTCCACGCCGAAGTCGAATTTGGATCAACATGGAAAGATGATCCTGATCCAGCTGGCCCGACAATAATCCACCTGTAGTCTGGTCTCTCTTTGCGCAAGACACTAAACAAGTCCTCTTGGAAGTAAACCGGAACGGCAAATTGGGAATCCAAATTTGGAACTTTTTCAGCAAATTTTGGATCGAACAGATACAATGGTCTTTCTTCTCTCACTTGATCGGAATACTCAAAGTAGTCTTCAAGCCTCATCTCTACTGGCCCTGCTGAAAACTTAACATCACCACACAACTGGACGAAATAATCTCGATCCCATTTTTTCAGTGCGTCCCAATGATCAAGACATCCTTCCAACAGTACCGGCTAATTAGGCTCCTCAAAATTCTTGACGAATTCTTAAACCAAAATGCCCTTTTTTCGAACTATATTATCTCTTAGCAGCCATTCTGATTTCATTTCAAGATTTGCACAGAGCCAACTTTGAAAGAGATAATCGGAATAAAAATATCTCACTTTGAAATTCTGAACGGCAACATTCGATACATCGAATGAAGGGTAGTAAGCACCAATATAAGTAGACTTCCAAGACCCATTGTACCGAAAGCCACCGTTAAGTTTTCCAATACAATATTCCTCCAGATGGGCTCATGATTGGTGAATACATAAAAGGACTTGCTAACGGCCGCTAAAACCCCTAAGTCGTCCCCACTCAAGAACCCCAGAATTTCAAGAAGAAGCTCATCTGTCAGAGTGTGCAGACTACCTAAACCTGTATCTCTGCAGTTGATAGAACCTGGGTTGAAAGAAAGATTGCCAAAAGGTTGAACCCAGTAATTGTGTGATGAAGCATAGGTTTTGAGCCTGAAACCATCAGTATCTTCCGTCACTTCACCTTGATCTAGCAATTCATTGTCACGGGAAATGCATTTTTGCTTATGGAAAGCGAATTGGCTTGAGTTTGCGCTTGTTTTTGTTCTTTTTCCTGATCCTTCTTGAATGGGACAAGAAGCTCTTGAAGTTAAGCATTGGGAAAGTAAAGGGCGTTGCAGTGGTGCCGAAACCTAAAAGGACAGTTGAAGCCTTGAAGGTGATTCCTAAAACGCGTTTCCATCTTATTCAAAAGCACGCTTTTGAAAATATTTAAATTTCTTCAATCCTTCTTTGCCCTTAAATCCGTAATAATACTAGGTATAATTTTATATCTTCACAATTTTAATATGATCTAATATTAGAGAGATGAGTATAATTTAATGGAACATCGAAGGAGAGGACACGAGAGGTTGGAGGAGAATGAGATGGGATAGAGAAGTAGAGAAAAACAAAAGGGGAACAAATTTTCTGTAATTCTTAATCAAGTCTCTCATCTTAATCAGGGATTTCTTGAAAATGTAAGCCTGAATCTGAATTTGGGCATTTTAACTGGATTTAATTGTGTTTTTTCTTTAAAAATATATGAAGCTAGCTTAATTTAGTCTAAGAGAAGTATATACGATGCAGGAAGGGTTTAGAAACTCGCATTGGAATGTTATGTATGCCATGCACAGGATTGAAGTGAGGATTGCCATGTACAGGTCATTCGAGCAAAGCATGCTCATTGCATTTTCACAAAACAACCAACAAATTACATTCAATTTCATGCAAAGAATATAGAACAAAGAATAAACGAACAATACATAAAACATCACACTTCCCACGGTTTTTTTTTAAAGGGAAGGTATATCTCTGTCTCGCAGTAGCGTGATTAAAATTGAGTTGATGCTTCCCGTTTTGAGATCTGCTGATACAGGGATTCAAGAACTAAACTCTGAGTTGTGTGCTCGAAAGACATCTCCATTGCTTCACACGAGGCCCATTCCCCAGAAGCGTTTGCATGCCGACGCCGTTCGCAGATAGCCCGAACGTATACCTGGAGTCACACACATTTTTGCTAATGTGGTCGACAGATAACTCAATAAGTACACCATATACAGTTGCTTACCTCTGGACACAGTAAATTGCTATTTCGATAAAATGCCTAAGCTTGAGACAACGGTTTATGTAAAGCAATCATATGGGTGCTTTATAAGTATTGGCTACATGAAACTCTAGTAAGGTATTGTCTTTTAGACCGGAAAAAAAAATTGTCTAGGTGGTTGTGAGAATTCATGCACGGCCTTGCATATTGGCTAATTGCATATATTGAGAAATCAGCAACTATTAACCGTTGTTAGGGAAGAAGTTAAGGGGAAGATTGTAAGATATTGAAAACATGATGCCGTAAAAGACATTTTTCTCCTTTTAGTTAATGTCATATAAATGAGGACACGACATGCAGATGAAGGTAACATTCCAGTTTTCTCTTCAGTTCTTCAATTTCGAAAGAATTTTGTGGAATTTAGTTATTTATTCTCTCCAGTTTTATGACTTCTTTATCTTACTTTTGTTATCCGAAGTTTTGCCTCTAAATATCAGTCATCGCAAAATAAATAGTATTACTGTCTACTTACTTGCATTGGCGTGCTTTCTTCCTCCAGGAAAAAGCAGCTGTGATTGTCTGAACAATAAAAAAGAAAGAAAAATATAATATAATATATTTGTGTGAACATAAAAATCTTCAGTTGCAGGTATATAAGCAATTTATTTGTAAAATGAGCAAGTTTTGAGCAATGCAAACAATGAAACATCATCCATTTTTAGATGATTCTATTGGTAGCAGGGAGTTCTCCTTCCTTCCTTCCCTCCTTTTCTTTTTTCTTTTTCAAAAAAGGGGGTTTGTATGGACGGCAAAGGGTGATAGATGATGTGCTTGTTTGGTAACGCGGTAGAGAAGTACTGTTACGCAAGCCGAGGTAAATATGTGAAGGAGATTATTTCGTTCTACGAAAAAACACTGTTGAATGTACTTTTGGGTGAGAGTTAAATGTTTCCAAACAAGTACGATATCTTTCATAGACAACTTCATAAGAGAGAAAACAACCTGTGATATGAGAGAGAAACGGCCAGAATGAGTAATATCTGCGGTTAAATTTTAGACTCACTTTTTACGCATTCACTTGATAAATCAGCTTCAAAAGCATCTCAGAATTTTGGAAATCATGGCTTGGTTTCTCAGAAACTTAATGCAACAAATTTTCAACCAAATGATAAACAACATCGTGAATTACAATATGAAACACTATGATATAGCAAAAGCACACGCATTACATTCACGAAACGATTGTTTCATTTACCTTAATAATTGATAAAAATCTGCCCGCAGATGGCCTTTGCACTGCCATTTTTCTTTGGGGTGACATCTCTTTGCACAAATGTTGAGCTATTTCCCTCAATAACATAACCTGTGCTCTATCCGTACTCATTGAAATGATGGCCTGCTTCATGGATTCCCTATCAGCCTCAAGTGCCTGAAGCCTCATGTATAGCTTTTTAATGTCAGGGTCTTCATATCCAAAAACATTATCTACCCTGGGAGTGGTTGAATAGTCTTCATAAACACCAGATACAGGCTTGGACTCTTTAAAACCATTAGATGGGGGCTCATTATGAATAGAGTCGATGGTATAAACTCTATCACTGGTGTCATCACCAGCTTCTGGTGCATTATCTATCTTTTTCATGTTGGATGGATCCTCTGGCAGTGAGATATTATCCATCTTCCGAAAGGAAGTACTAAGTTTAGGAGAACCCACAAAAGATTCAGGTCTCATCTCCCTACCCATTCCAGCAAATGTACCAGAGTCACTGGAAAATTTCCTTGAATGTTTAATTGGTCGAGGAGACTGCCCGACTATCACCTTCTCTAGAATATTTTTTCCTGAAATATCCCCATCCACTGGGCTATAAGGGGGATTTCTTTCCATTTGAGAGATCCTATTTTCCAAATCCCTCAACCGATCACGAGGGGTTTCGCCAAATGCATATTTCTCAACATCTACATCATCAGCATCTCTCACACTTGCAGCATGCATTTCATTTACCTTACACTTCAGTGGAGGGTATTCTTGGATGGAGGGCTCATCTTCAGGGTCAAAATCTTCCATGTATAGACTCCTACCATCTGCTTCAGACTCAGTTAGCCCATAGCTCATCATCCTATGCTTATAAGCCTGCACCTCACATGTAAGTGACTCGATTGCTTGTTCTCTTTTATACAGCAAATCCTCAAATGCTATAAATTCCTCCCGATCATGCGACATCTTCTCCTCTACAAAAGTCTTGAACTGTCGGGCTTCCATTTGAATCTCTGCCTTCTCCCTCTGGAGCCTTAATATCATTGACATGGCCTCATTTGCAGCTGTTGATGAAGCATTTCTCTCCTCCTCCAACTCAGTATATAAATCTTGTATAGTTTTTTGTTGTCTGCTAACTATCTCACGCAATGCAGCACATTCATTCTCAATTTGGACCCGTGCAACTGAAAAGTAATTCAAGGCCGGAAGAAACAACTGGTTACCCCGTTCGGACTCATCATGCTTCAGTTTAACGGAACGAATCCAAGCCCCCGGAGATTCAGCTACCAAAGAACATCTACACCCACATTCGCAGCATTTTACCGGTTGGCTGGAAAATGGGACTGCGTCCGAATCCATTTCAACTTAACATCCAAACGCGAACAATTTGTATATCAATAATGAGAGAACAAACTATCGCAATGCCCTCTTTCCAACCAAGCGCACCTTTATTCTATCGGTCCCCCTCAGATCAAATAATCAGCCCCGAACCTACGCCAAATAAACGAAAGACGCCTCCTCGTTAACAAATTCACGGGGAATAATTTTCAACACCAGCTGTAAAAATCGTTTATAATTTTGATTCACCTTTCGGAACAAATGCTCAGAGCCTTAACAGAAAAAACCGTTTCCATGATAGAAGGATTTCCGAAGAAATTATTTGTTCCAGAACAGATGTAGGAAGCAGATTATCGTCTTTTAAAAAAAATCAGAAAAGGACATCGAAAAATCACCTTGGAAAAAAAAAAATTATCTTTGAGGAGTCAAGAGAAGCCGGCGAAGGCAAAGAGAAGACAACCCGCGAACACCTGAGCCTCAACGGCATATCACACTTGTCCCCGCGAATGCACGAGCAGGAACGGTGTTTGGAGGGAAGGAAAATTGAAGGGCCAGGGGAAGTTAAAAAAAAAAGAGGAGAGAAAATAATCCCCGACAAATTCCTTTTTATCTATTTGTGATTGCAATTCTGATTTTTAGAATTTCAGGTTTGCACGTTGTTGTTATTATTATTCGCCTCGGTTTAAGTTTCAACATTTCGAAGAGACGATGATGTTCTGTGTTAATGGTCCCTCTCTCTTCCCCACATATAGAGAGAGAGAGAGAGTGGGGGAGGAGTTGGAGGGGTAGAGAAGTGTACTGCGAGATAGTGATCTTTGGTGGAGCCTCGCTTTAACTTGAAGAAAATACATCAATTTATAATTCCAATAAATTAACTTAAAAAATGATAAATATAAATAGTTAAGAATAATTTATTTAATTGCTTCGATTTTTCAGGTTGACCAGTTTAATTTTGTTCGTCAAAGTGTGGTAGTAATTGTCATATGATGGAGGTCCAATTGATGGGTCAAGTTATAATCGAATCATGACGCTTAAGTGTATGCTCTACTGTGGGTTAAATAATAGAGTTGCGCCCTGATTAATAGTAGTAGTTTTTGGTATAGTGGTAAGCGCTTGATCCTAACAATTAGTATCAGAGCAGGTTATGGGTTCGATTCCCAGCAGGACAATTGCTGAGGGAGAGATTGTTGGCCAAGGTGTGACAGCAATTGTCCCATGGTGTAGGCCCAATTGAGGAGTTAAATCATAATTGAACCATGACGCTTAGGTGTCTGGTCTACCGTGAGTTAAGGAAATAGAATTACACTTTGATTAACAGTTATAACTTTTAACCTAGTGGTAAGGATTTAATTCTAACTAATTTTGTAATAAATAACAGAGATAGCATAATAATCACTTTGTCGCTAGATTAGTATTTTTTTGTGTGGTTCAAATTAAACATCTTAATTGCTGTCTACTTGTTTTGATTTTATTCTTCTATGGTGAAAGTCCCTTAGGATTTTGATTAGCCACGCTGTCTCTTAAAACATATGCATGGTATTGCTTTTTTGAAATTGTTTATTAAAATACCTGAAACGTACTGTTCTTTGAGACGCGTGTGTGGTTATAAAATGCTGTTTATCATCAATTTGAGCAATTTCAACTTCTGATTTGATTTGTTAGATAGCCATGTCTTTTTCACCATTCGTTTATTTATTTTTGTTAAATAAAGGTATGTAAACCACAGACCAACGATAAAAATGCGCGGAAAAAGGTTATAAACATTTTTCAAAAGTTGAAACTTTTTCATGTAAAATCAGTTAATACAAATCATTTACCAATACAAGGCTAAATAGCTAATGAATTCAGTCCCTAAAATGATGCCCAAAAAAGTAAATACGATATCAACGATTTTTTGAACCCACATGATACCTACAAAAATTCTCCACTCCAAATTTAATTGAACAATGAGTTTGTTTGGTGGAGCGTTTCTAAAAGTCAAACACACACCGTGTTTTTCCGTAAAATGAGATAATCCCCTTCATATTTTATCTCGATTTATATAAAAATACATTTCTATCACGTTTCCAAATTTGGACTACTATTGGCATGACTGCTCATTTTTACTGGTTCTGGCTCAGGGGCATTATTGTCTACTACATCCCAACGGATACTTCCATTTCAAAATCTTGATGCGGCCCAACGTTAGTATAACCTTCAACACCTTCTGCAAGAAAATACCCTATCTCACCCATACCAACGTATATTGAACGCAATATTTCATTTGTGACTCTGGAAAACGTCTCTCTCAATATCCCGAAATCCTAATTTGATCCTTCAGACTAACGGAGATCAACACACTCTCAGCCATTCTCCTTTTTCACTCTTTTATTTTATTGTTTCTTTTTATATATTTCTAGTCTAATGTCGCTCACAACTTCTCCTTTCTTGGTCTCTTCTTCCTTGAATATGGATGCAGGATCATGGTCACAGAGTTCTTCCAGCAAGGCCAAGTTTCGATCCCCTCTCCAGGATCAATTAATCCATAGAAAAAACTCGAGAGAAAATGTAAGACTCAATTTTTTGCCGCTTCCCATTCCACATTCTTTTCCAGTTTGTTGCGTCATATTTATAAACTATTTATAAATCTTTGCGTTCCTGTTTGGATTGACCCAAAAGAGAACAATAACCATTATAGTCAATCAATGACTTTTTTATGTAGCTTCGTCTGATTATCATAAATTTTTACTTGGATACAGTGGCCAATTTGGATGTATAGAGGCAATGCATTTTTCGAATTCATTGCCCTGGATCCGATTAAGATGCTAAATTTACGGAATTTTCTTCATGCTTTTTGATGCAATTGCATTATTTAACTATGCTTTCCCTTATTCTTGTAGCTTTATGCTCTTCGCCCATACTTGATCTGATTTTTTTCTTTTCGGTTAATAGCTGGACAGGTTCATTCCTAATAGGTCAGCTATGGATTTCGATTTCGCTCACTACATGCTCACTGAAGGAAGGAAGGGCAAAGAGAACCCAGTAGTGAGCTCACCATCACGAGAAGCCTATCTGAAGCAATTGGCTGAGGTGCTCAACATGAACAGGACTTGAATGTTGGCCTTCAAGAACAAACTGTCAACACCCATTGAACTCATCCCCGATCACATTCTCAACCCACTCTTCATCCCAAATCCACGAAACCCAAACGACATATTCCTCAGGTATTGAAATTGCCTCAAGTCATCTATGCTTAAATTGTCAATTATCTGTTGCAGTTTTGTGTGACCAGGAATACAAATTTTAGGTCTTGTTGCATTCTAAGTTGTTTGTGAATATGTTCCAGAGTTGTAAGAGGACATTGGGTGCTCCAGACATTGTAGATGACTTCTATTTGAATCTACTAGACTGGGCAACTAGCAATGTCCTTTCCATTGCCCTTGGAAATACGATATACCTTTGGAATGCTTCAGATAGCTCAACCTCAGAACTTGTCACAATTGACGAGGAAAATGGTCCTGTCACAAGTGTTAGCTAGGCCCCTGATGGAAGCCATATAGCCATTGGTTTGAACAATTCACTTGTCCAACTATGGGATTCTACTTCTAATAGGCTGGTAAATCATTTTCTGCAGTCTTTGAAGAATAAATTGTTAATCACTTTTATCTGATTCTAATGCTCTCTTGTTTGGCGTTATAAAAAATTCAGCTAAGAACAATGAAGGGTGGACACTGAGGTCTAGTTGGTTCATTAGCTTGGAACAATCATATTGTCACAACAAGGGGAATAGACGGTAGAATTATCAACAATGATTTCAGAATAAGATCTCACATTGTTGAAACATACAGGGGACACCAACAAGAGGTGTGTGGACTGAAGTGGTCAAGCTCAGGACATCAATTAGCCAGTGGAGGCAACGATAATCTTGTTCACATTAGGTACAGTTCTATGACATCTTCAAGTTCGCCTACACATTGGCTTCACAGGCTCGAGGATCATAGAGCCGCGGTTAAGGCCCTAGCTTGGTGTCCATTCCAAGGAAATCTACTGGCAACTAGTGGGGGTGGGGGTGACCAGTGCATTAAGTTCTGGAACACTCATATTGGTGCATGCATAAACTCTATAAACACTGGCTTGCAGGTGTGTGCTCTATTATGGAACAAGAATGAGCGCAAGTTGCTTAGCTCGCATGGTTTCACCCAGAACCAGCTCATACTTTGGAAGTATCCTTTTATGGTGAAGTTAGCAGAGCTCACTGGTCATACCTCCAGAGTACTGCATTTGAAATGTGTTCAGAACCCCAGAACTGTCTAAGCCAAACCCAAGGGCTAACCCTGAGCCCTTTGCTCATATAAATCGAATCCGCTGAAGATCACAAGTGAAATTAGTTTGAGCTTGTCCGTCGCGGACATCCTTGAATGAGTATGGTAGGGAGGAGGTGGCTGGGAGGGCTATACCAAGTTTTTTAAGGTATTATAAGGAATTATACTCTCCAAATTTTTTGCAAACATACACACGCTCACGGGTGCACAATCTCCCATGCAAGCAGCTACAGACTCCGAAGCCTGAACTGTGTATATTTAGACAGATGCGTACATATTTATATATAATTGTCTGTATAGAAACAATCAATGAATTGGAATGAAAAATGGCATATCTGTGGATTTTCATTTTACACTTTTCTTTTGTGTCGTCATAAGCAATTGTTAGTCCATATACAAGTTAAAAGAATTCTCTTTTAAAGAGGTCGCTGGTTTTTCTTCCAAGTTCTTGTCCATTTCTGATGCCCTTAATTTGTCAGTCAGATTTCCAACAACTACTACATCAAATAAATTTAAGCAAGTGGGCAATTAAATGTTTTTTAGTTTATTTTAGTGGAATTTATTTTCCCTTTATAGCTTTGTTTATGGTTTAAACACTTCATCACACACACACACACACACACTCTCTCTCTCTCACACAAACATTGTAGGTGTCATGCACATCCAATTTGGTTTTAAGATTTTAATAACCTAGTTATTTATTTGGAGGTGTGTGATAGAAAAAAATATATATACATCCAATTTAAGCAGAACCAACCTAAAACAAGTATATATCTTTATTGCTCTATGCAAATAACTGAGATTTTGATTTCTTTCTCCCCCTTAATGATGTGGCTCAAGAAACAAGCCATTTTTCAAAGTCATCATGTGATAAATCTTCTCAAGGCTATACATACTGTTCAAGTTCCATGGAAAGAGTACCACATTTCTTCACAGAGACTACAGTAAGAAGTTATTGTTACTTATTCGGTTAAATTGTCGGCAGTTTTCTCTTAGGGGTAATGTTATTCGGAAAGTTTTTTTTGAAAGCAATGTTACCATAGGAGTACCAAAGCGGAGTCATGTTAACTCATTCCATTAAAAATTAATGTTGACCATTAAAACATTTACGTTAGTTGTTTGAGAGAATGCTCTCATAGTTCTACATATCATTGATAGGAATAGGTGCAATATAAAGTTGCTGAGAGCTTAATCAAAGGGAGCATAATCAGCGATTACATAATCAGAATTAAAGATGATTTATTCTATCCTAATTCTAGGCAACAATCCAGGAAGTAAATAAGGGAAAAGATCAAATTTGAAATCTGATTTCTAACACCCCCCCTCAAGCTGGAGAATATATATCTATCATTCCCAGCTTGCTTTGAAGTCCTTCAAATTTGACTCGAGGAAGAGGCTTGGTCATAATGTCTGCAACCTGGTCTGCTGACCGTACATAATCCAATTTGACGATGCCACCTTCTACTTTCTCTTTGATGAAGTGCCTATCAATTTCCACATGTTTCGTTTGATCATGATAGACTGGGTTCTTAGTCATCTCTATGCTTGCTTTGTTGTCACACCAGATGTCTAGGGGGCCTTCGTATGGAATTCTTAGCTTATTTAGAAGTCTAATGATCTAGATTCCTTCACATACCCCAAGAGCTACAGCTCTTAATTCAGCTTCAGCGCTGCTTCTGGATACCACTGTCTGTTTCTTGCTCCGCCATGTGACAAGATTTCCCCATACATATGTACAATAACTCATTATTGATCTTCGGTTATCCACAGATCTAGCATGATCAGCATCAGTATATATCTCTATATTTCTGGCACTTCCTTTTTCAAAGTAAATTCCTCTTCCGGGATTGAGTTTGAGATAGCTTAGAATTCTGTAAACGGCAGTCATATGTTCTTCCTAAGGTTGGTGCATGAACTGACTGACCACTCCAACTGCATGACTAATGTCTGGACGGGTGTGAGTTAAGTATATCAGTTTCCCCACCAATCGTCTATACCTCTCAGAATCTACAGGTACACCTTCCTCTTTGACTTCAATGTTGCATGATTCTTCCATTGGAGTCTCATCTGGTTTCACTCCGAGCATCCCTGTTTCTTGAAGTAAATCAAGCGTATACTTTCGCTGTGACACGTTGA
>JANTPZ010090665.1:0-24789 GCA_025593235.1 Vachellia pachyceras | reverse complement strand
ATTCAAAATAATCACTCGAGTGTTTGCAACACTTTATCATAGTACTCGAGTTTTCACTTAAAGTGTTGGATTTCAGAAACAATTTTAGCCTTCAATACTCGAGTGTTGAAATCAAGAACTCGAGTATTGTCAACACTTTCAATAAAAACTCAAGTGTTGTTTGAAAGTATTGATTTTAAACTTATGAGAAACATTGATACTCGAGTGTTCAAACACACAACTCGAGTATTCCTCAATACTTTCACACAAACTTGACAGAACTCGAGTATTTCAGTAAAATCACATACTCATCAACAATTTAAGCTTTATAACTCATGAAATCATTTTGTTATCATCAAAATAAGGTATCAACAGAATTTATAGTATTTTACAAAATTATTGCCCAAAGTACGATTAAGGCGATTTTCTCGAAAATGAGGAAAAAGGCCCGAAAATCCCCAAAAATACAATTTATTACAAAAATTAATTTGGAACAATTTAAAAGGTATTTTGGGGAAAGATGAGGGTCTAGAGTATTGATGAAAAATATAGAAAATTATAAGGCCCTGCAAATGATTTATTCTAAAATTGCTTGTTTTCAGGGGTTTTAAACAGGATAAAGTAATCCTATTAATTTTGATAAGATCAAGAGTTATTTTAAGGATGATGATTTTAATATATTTAAGAAGGAATTATGGAGATTAAAAGAGGAAGAAAATATCTCCAGAAAAGTAGAAAAAGATTTACCGGAATAAAGTTATATTTACCGGTAGAAAGTGTAATCGGTAAAAGTAACCGAGAGGAATTTGGATTGGTTGGTATAACTAAACCCCAAATAGATTTTCTCCACCATGTGCAGCCATCATTACTTACTTTTAAGTGGCCAATGAGAAGAAGGAAAGTGTCATGTGTGTGGCAAAATCTCCACCCTTAGATTGACCTCCTTACTTAAAAATGAATCTTAGCCTTGCATCTTTTATGGGGGATTTTATAAAAGGCTTTTTCCTTCCATTTCTTCCTCATTTGGCTGCCTCATTCCAGCTCCAAAAAGAGGAGAAGAGGTGTCCTCCATAGCCATGAAGAAGAAGAAGAAGAGCTTGAGAAATCCAAGGTAAGAGAGCTTACCAACCAAACCTATACATCAATCTCTTCCTCTCAACTTCCTCTACCTTTCTATCGGCTTAGATTTTTGATTTTAGCTCTCTTTTGGTGACTGGAAAGTTAGGGTTCATGAGAGGAAAACTGAGAAAGAGAGGGATTTAGATGAAATAAATGGTTGCAAAACACTCCTTACATACTAAGGAGAAGATTGATGTATATATTGCTTGGGTTTGATGTTTGTATGAAATTTTGGAATCTCAAACCCTAAGGGGAGATGCTGTCCAATTTTATTTTGATGAGGAAGAGTTGCTTTTGAGCTAAATAATCCATGAGAAGTGTTTTGGGATCAAGAATATGTTGTTACATGTGATGAAAATTTGAAAAATCATTTTCTCCTTTCATGGACAGATTTTCGTTCAGACCTGTATGGGATAGGAGGAGTGTGATTTTGATGATTTTGATGCTTCCAATGGCTTTAAAATGAGTTTTTGTGTAGGGTAAAAGTGAGCCCAAGTTTGTGGAAGTATTGGAAGACATTAGAGACAAGTTTGATGTCTTGAGACTTATGTAATTCAAGAGATAGTTTAAGAGAGGTTTACAATGATTTTTGTCTTGGTAATGGCATATGTTTAATGGCCATTATGTTGACAATTGTGTAGGCTAAATTTTGATGCAAGAGAGTGATCCCCAAAGCAAACAAGAGAGCATTCAAGTTAAGGGGAAATTAAAGACACAAGGTAGCAAGACCTTCTAACCCTAAGCTTAATTGCTTCGAAAATGCGTATAAATTATGCATGACTTGTATTGAAAATTTGTGATGATTGAACATGTGAATATGTGCTTTCGTATACTATGGCCATATGCATTTCATTGTTACATGTTGCACTTTTATGAATTCACACTTATATTGAAAGTTGTCATGCAATTTTATGATGTGTGTTAGAAAGTTTTGCTACTGGGATTTCCAAAAATCTCACCCTCCCCCAGTAACCATTTTTAGGTGGAAGCACATCAAGGGTAAGGAGGAAATCAATGATGCTTGAAGTAGAAATGTGCATGTGTATGAATGGAAATTATGTTGTAATCTTCACTTTATGTTGTTAAGATTTGTAAAGTGACATGTATTATAACTCATGCATGTATGATGAACTCAAGATAACTAAGGTATGCCTTAAGAATGCCTAATTACATAGGTTATTATGATTAAGGAAAGTTTAGAAATCATTAGGTTGAATTATGTAGTTAAGAAGTTGAAAATTTGGCCAAGTGAGAAGTTGGTTAAACCTCAACTTTGGTATAACGTGAAACAGAGTAAATAGATTCCAAATGTCCTGAAATTTTATGAAAAAATAGTTCACATTGCAAGGTTTTAAACAAGACAAAGATTACTGGAATCAGCATTTTGTGCAGAAAGTTATGACTGTCCAAATTTGATAAAAAATCACAGAAAATCCTGGGAAAAATGAAAAATTACTATATGAACAGTACATTTTCACGAAAAAATCTGTACCAATTGGACCATTTACTATTCAAATGGGTATTTTTCCCTCATAAAGGAATTTGTAAGCTTCAAATAGAGGTTGGAACCACTCAGTTTCGATTTTTCTAGAATTAGTTATGAATTTTCAAAGTTGGCCCGAAAAACTGTGAATAGCACTTTCTTAAAAATGAAAGTTTTCAATTTGGTCCCTTTTGACATTGTAAGTTGTTTGAGTCCATTATTTGTTCAAAATCATTATAATGGAAGCTAAGAGGGATAAGTAAGAGGTGTTACACCTTGGTTTCTTTAGTGATCAGGACTCAAAACGCTTGCTTCGAAAGAATTGGTACACATGACTTCTAGACTCAAAACACTAGAGAGAGAGTGGAAGGATTTGGGGTATCTAATGCCTCTTAATTTTTTGTTTCAAATTCCCAAATGTTTTTTCTTATTCCTTTTTGTCATTCGTGACATTTTAATATATTATGGACAAATTTTTTTTTTCAATGCCTGTTTGTTGTTGGAGATACAATTATCAGCTTAGTATCAAACTTCTACTTATAACCTGAGAGACTAGGAAGGTTGTGGTTCACAGGGACAACACTAAGGCATGTTGGTCAATCGTGCTCAAAAAGTGACAAGACAACATTAAGAAGAACCACCAAAGCTTGTTTTATCCAACAAATGCTTCTTCCACTAACATAATTATTAATATATGCCCTTGTCCGGCTATAAACGAATAAATTAGATAATTAATTTATAGATATAAAAAATTACTTATTCGTTCTTCAATGTAAGACTTAATTGATCTTGACATTAGATGTAGGACATACTTCTAATTTTTAGCAATTTTTTATAAGTTGCCTTTATTGATGGTCCTTCAAAAATATTCAAGTAAGAGGGAGCTGAAATGGAATTAAAGAAGATGATTAAAATGTTATTAAAAGAAATATGTCATATAACTAACTTAACTAACATACTTAATCTAATCAAATTAACTAAATCAAATCTAGGGTTTTCTCCCTTACACTTGAATAGTAGGTGAGCAGAAGTGTTGCTTGAATCATTCTTCTTCCTCTTTGCTCAATCTTTTCCATTAGTGCAAGAAGATTGTCGAGCAAAGAAGAATAATGTGTTGTGTAAAGTGAAGTCTGAGCTATGGGGTTGACTAATCCAGGGATAAGACTTCAATGAAAGTAGGCAAATGTCAAACAAAATGTCTTGTGGGAAGTGTAGTTTCATCTGCGAAGGTTGGTATCGGTTCTATTTGTGAACATGTATTGGTTGTGTGGAGGCTAAAAGGAGGAATGTAGGTCAAACATACGGGGCTTAATATGTTTACATTTTTTTATGACAGAGGAGGAAGCTCATAGAGTGTTAAATGAAAGCCTGTGGTTAGTGAGGCAACATATTCTATGTTTACAGACGTGAAAGGATTTTATCAATGACAATGACGTACGAATTAACACTTGTTTATTCTGGGCTCATTTTCACAATATTCCTCCAACGAGGAGAGTAATTGAGAACTACTAGATGTTAGTAGGAAGATCGTTAGGGTGGTAGAGGTTGAAGATTGAATTAATGATATTTTATCAAGTGAAATTATAACATTTTAAAGAATTTTAGTGCTATTATTAGACTTTTATTGAAGTTGATTACATTAATTATTATTAATTATGATTATATGAAATTAAAGCCAATTAAAGATATTTTTAGAAGAAATTGGAATCAAAAGATAAATTTAAAAAGAAATTTAATGTTAGAGAAGAATCAAACTCATAAACTCAACTATTTTATTTTGTTTTATTTTATTTTATGTTTTATCATTATTATTTCTTTTTTTTTTAGGTCAATCATGACTTGGGTGTGTGTGTATATATCCATTCACCCAGCATCCAGGGAGCGCCGCGCATACAAAAAAAAAATGTCAATCCTTCGGCCGCCACTGTGCATTCTTCATCCACAGTACTACCCTCACTTCACATGAAAACGCCGCCTTCTCCTTCAATTATTGATCCCATATACCACTTATTCATTGACCACGCACGCAGCCACTTCGCCTCACATAGCCGCTACTTCACCTCCAGGTGCAACCCACCACGTTCTCCTGTTCTGTCGCTGTATTGCTGTTCTCTTTCTCTGTGCAGACCAGTGGAATATGACGATGGTTTGAGTGTTTAATCTGGAAATTTTCATGGGAAAGCTGGCTGATTTATTATTTCTCTAATTCAACAACAATGTTAGAAGTTTGATTCTTCAAAAGGGAGTTTTAGTCATTTTAATTTCCTGTCCAATAATTGTTTAACAACTTTTAGGTTCTATGATAGTTTTTCTAATTATTGAAACAATTTTATTGTTTAATCTAATTTATTTCGGAGATTATTATGATGGAATTATTGTTTAATAATTGATATTGAACTGATTAAAACTTTAACTTCAATTATAGTGTTGTGGTATCACATTTATATTAATTTTAGAGTTAATATATCGTGATTTTCCAATGTGACGTAAAATCTTAGATCAAATAATCTTTTGCTAGCTTTAATTCTATTATTTTGAATTTAAGAGTTACAATTAAGCATTAGTTTTTATTAGCCTTAATTACATTTCGCTATTCTGGTAGCAGTTACTAACATAGAATTTTGGAAAATATTTTGTGACAATTTGAGGTGATTTAGTTATTGGATTAAAGTGTAATTATAATTTTTAATTCATTGTTTTAACTCCCATATCTATTGAAGCGATCATTGCCTACGTTGTTGAGTTGGAGGATTATCCCTATTATTGTTATTCGTGTGTTTCATTTCTATTTTGGTTACCAAAATTCATTTCAATTATTTTTATAAAAAAAGTATTTTAATTTTAGTTTAATTCATAACATTTACTTAGAAATTTCTTAAATTAATTTTCAGTTTAGGTTACTCATATTCAATTATTAGGAATTCATTTTGCTATTTTTCGGCTTCTCAAAGTGAACATGACCCGGATTGGAACTATATTACATTAATTCTGTTAATTTTTGATATGGATCTAAGGCGACTAATGGTCCATTCGTCAAATTGGTGCCGTTTCCAGGGAGCCAAGAAATTGATTCCCTAGTAGTTAAGTGTCAAATAACCTTGCTTAGAGTTTATTTGTTGAGCTTTTTTTTTTAGTTTTCATTTTTGTTACTATTTGCATTATTTGTTTTAGTATTTTGCATTTGTTTCTGACTTTTTCTTTTTAATTTGCATAAAAAATATTTTTCTTTGCTTTGATTGGTTGATTGTTCATTTGCATTAAAAAAAATTCTTTACTCATTCATACTTTTCCATGTTTCATATTTAGCTTCTTTATTTTATTTGAATTGGTGTGTTTTGTTTCATTTTTTCTTTTTGGGCTAAAGTATGCTTTAGTCCTTTATGTTTACATTAGGTTACGCTTAAGTCCTTTAAGTTTAAAAAGTGCACTTTCAGTTCCTCAAACTTAACGCTGTTAGTCTCTCTTAACGAAAATTGCTAATTCATCAAACACTTAAGTGACATGGCATCCACGTGGCTGACCAGGAGAAGATATTCTTCAACAGAACACTGAATGACGCCGATTAACCCTTCAATTTAGTTCTTCTACCATTAGAACATTTCCTTCCCCAACAGGAATAGAAGAAGAAGAAGAAGAAGAAGAAGAAGAAGAAGAAAGAGGCAGAATGATAGGAGAAGCTGAACCACTGGTTCTACGCGCAACGTATGGTGGTTATGAACATATTAAGGATGGAAATGGTTGATGCAATCATTGTAGACAACCAGAGCACGATGACTTCAACAATGGAGTATACGATAACGACAACATCATCGGAAAGGCCTATCGCAACTAAGATGGAGGTGGAGGTGAGGATGAGGGGTTCAATAGGAGAAGATGAACCACCCAAGGAGTGAGGCTAATGGGAGTGATAAATCCATATTTTGCATAAAGAATATTAACCTTTTAGCATGTTATTTGAGCTTTATTGGGTTAATTAAAGGATATTTGTGTTACAAAGATATTAAAAGAAATTGTGGCTAATTTTGAGATATTTTACCACTCTTTAAATCTCTATTCAAGTGCATTTGTGTTAATATGCAAGAATGTTAAAGGATCAAGGCCTCAAAATGCTCTCTGTGCCATATGTTTCAGCCAACAGACATCTTGGCTGAAGCCAATGAAGATCAATTGCTCTCTATGCCACATGCTTCAACCAACAGACATTTTGGCTGAAGCCAACGAAGTCTTGATGCTCTCTGTGCCATATGCTTCAGCCAACAGACATTTTGGCTGAAGCCAACGAACACCAATTGCTCTTTGTGCCACATGCTTTAGCCAACAGGTTTCTTGGCTGAAGCCAACGTCCGTACAGCTACAATAAACCACGTGTGTAACTAACTGAACAGTGGGCCCAAATAAATCCAACAAAATCAGTTAGGATTGAACCGAAATGTGAATAGGAAAAGCAACAGAAGTTGGAAGCCAATGAAGCATCCTTTTATCCAAATCATGCTTTTATCCACACATGAATCTTTTTATCCAAGGGGCCATTGCTTTATCCAGGGGACATTCATCTTCTGGCACAAAAAGACTTTACAAAATTCCCACCTTCAAAGAACCATACCCCTTTTACTCATTTTCTTTAATTCACCTATCCATCTCACTCCGTCAACTCTCCATCTGATTTCCTCTTTCATAATTCCATTTCTCCATCACACTCCATCTCTTCCAGCTTTGTCATTTTTCCCCCTCTACCAAGCCTTCACTTTGTTCATCTTATTTCCAGATCTTAGCGCCTTCCCCATTCCATTCACTCACCTCATACATTTCTTGGCTTCACCCCTCACAGACTTCACTCCCTCTATTCCATCATTCTAATTTGTCTTCTCTACCTCCGCCTCGTTCCAAGAATCACCGGGTCCTGAGATGCTGTTATGCAGACCCAAACTTCTTCTATTCCGCCTCTCGCTTCATCTCCGCTGCACATTCCTCCATGGCTGTTCAGGAGTGCGCCGTTGCAGTTGCTACTGCGAAAGCTACCATGTCCGGCTTGAACTGTATTACAATTGTGTGGAGTTTTATGCTTCTATTGGAGGAACTGAACCTGATAATGCTCGAAAGGAGAAGGTAATTAATGCATTGGTCGCTAATATAGAAGCTATGATTAAAGCTAATAGAAAGATCACTGCCTTGAAAGAGTTGTAGGTATCACTTTTAATTCAACAAACTTGTGTGCTTTTTTGGATGCTCATGGACAGTATAGCTTATAGAAAGGTCACTACTTTGACATACCTATGTCTGCTGAAACAAATTTCTTACTGGCAAAATCCTAAAATCTATATTCTGCTCAAATATGTTTGCTTCATCAAGTAAACTCTTTTTTTACTTTACAATATTGGGCCCCTCTTTGCAGTTGATACAATGGAGAACTTTGGTAAAGTCCATGATGTATTTAATAATACTAGTAGTGCTACAATTAATGAGCATGAATTTCTGGAGGATGATCCACTAGTTAAGTATTCAGAAATTTTAACTTGCAAAATTGCAAATGAGAATGAATTCTTCCATAAGAATGAATCCGCTAATGACTGCAAAGATGATGTACTATTATTGCAAGCACAAAAGAATTCTAGAAATTTAACTATTTGTTTGGTTCCTATTTAGTTGTGATTCATACATTCTTGGAATAGATACTGTTATTGGTCCAATGTTGATTTTGTAGAATTACACAAGACAGGTTGTGGTCACAAGCCCTATGCTTCCGAAACCTTTACCAAGTAATTATGAGCCACTTCCAAGAAAGTCCAATTTACGGGGAGTTGAAATAAAGAAATTCATGTTTCTCATTTGGAATTAGAGCTTCTGCTACAAGAGTCTACAGAGATTTAAATTAAAGGTCAATGGACATACCCACAAGCTCTACCACAAAGAGGAAAGAATCCCTTGATCACACGGTTGTTCCCTTCTACTCTATTCATGTATTTCTTGTTGCATTACTAGTGATATCTATTTGTTGAGATAGTTAGGTGTAAGTATAGGGGAGGAAATTTTTCCAGTAGTTGTGGTTGTTGATGTTTATTTTTGTTTAATAATTGTGTGTGTTTGTTTGCTCTTGATTTTGCCATATCTTTTGACCAATTGATTTATATTTGTCCACTTTCATTTCAAATTAGCTTGCCCTATCTCTCATTTCTTGTCTCTTTGTGATAGTGGTGTGTTGTGCTTCGATTTCAAATCAGGCTTCACAACTTCCACTTCGGCTGAGATTTTAGGTTAAGATAATGGTGTATTTTATTTATACATTGAGAACAATGTATTGACCAAGTGTTGGGGAGGAATTGTTGTTGAGTTAGAAAAAAACAAAAATATAAAAAAACTTTTACCTATGGATTTGATCCTATTTCCTAAGTATTGCTACTATAATTACTCTCTTATTCACTTTATTAATTTATTTATAGATTGCACCATATGATTTGAGATTGATCTTGCTTGGGAATTTTGCTGCTAGCTTTTGTATCTGCCCATTTTCATTTGATCCCTTCTCTATTGCTAGATTGACTTCTGTAATCCTAGGGAATTTTTTTTAAAAAAATCGTTTTTGCACAATGCTCATGAATGTTGCATGACTGGTTTGATTGCATTTGATTTAAGTGATTTATGTGCTTATTTGGTTAGCATAGTAGAATTTCTTTGGTGCAATGTTATTAACCTTGTTTCATAGCTTGATCCTTAAAGAGGAAACATCTTGAAGAAATCCCTCTTGAAAGGATCTTTGAGCCATATTTTCTTTCTCTTCTTGTGTGATTTTCACCTAGTTTTGGTTAACCTTGAGAACTTGTCTAGATCCCTTTTCAAAGCTACATTTATACCTTGATTTGTGAAGATGATAGGGGCGTTCATTTCTAAACCCTTCACCTAAACACAAGCTACTTCATTTATCATTTGCCCAGCCCTTCAAGCCTTCACTTTCATTTCATTCATTTCTTCTAGCAAGTATTCTGCATGAGTTACATTCTATATTTCACTTTGAAAAGTGTACCATCAATATCTACATCTTTGCCTTCTTCGGTTTGGATGCAAAAAAAAAAAATAGAAAAAGGAAAAAAATATAGAAAAAGCCTCAGAAATAAAGTCATAAAAAAAGAGACAATAAGTTGCAACAAAGAAAAAAAAATTGAAATAAGGCATCATCCTTTGATGGTTTGAAGAGCGAAGATTTCTGTTTAGAAAATATGCACATTTGGTGTTCTTACATGCTAATACTTTGACTTATTTTGAATTGCCAATTCACTACTCATGTATTTCACTTGTTAGTTTATTCCATTCATTTAGCCTTACTTTCTAACAATACAACCCTTCAAGTCCCCTTGATCACAAATATAAGATATGTTAGTGGTGGAGGCATTAGTTTATTCCATTCATTTAGCCTTACTTTCTAACAATACAACCCTTCAAATCCCCTTGATCACAAATATAAGATATGTTAGTGGTGGAGGCATTAGAATCTTTACAAGCTTATATGTACTAATCTAGGTAGACTAAGTGAAAATTTCCCTATTTGATAGATGAGTTAAACACTTGTACCCTATGTGAGCTCCATTATGTTTCTCTTCCTTTATCTTACTATGTTTCTTTCGGTAGTTTCTTTGTACTGAAGTATTTTATGATTGTTGATTGATTATAAACAAAAGTTGATTGAGTTAATTGCACATTCATGCCTAGTTGAACTTATGTTTGCTTGCATTAGTATCTCTTTTGGATTTTTCTTTACTAAAGTTTTGCCCATTAGTATAAAAGGCTAAGTGTGGGAGAATTGAATTAATCATATTTTATTAAGCGAAATTGTAGCATTTTAGGGGATTTTGGTGCTATTATTGGGCTTTTATTGAGATTAATTGCATTCATTATTATTAATTATGATTAAATGAAATTAAAGCCAATTAAGGGTATTTTTGGAAGAAATTGGAATCAAATGATAAATAAAAAAAGAAATTTAATGCTAGAGAAGGATCAAACTCACAAACCCATTTATTTTGTTTTGTTTTGTTTTATATTATATTATTTCATTTTATTTCTCTTCTTTTAGGTCAACCATGACTTGGGGGTGTGTGTGTGTGTATCCATTCAACCAGCATCCATGGAGCGCTGTGCACACAAAAAAATTCAATCTTTCGGCCGCTATTATGCTTTCTTCATCCACAGTACTTCCCTCAGCTTTACATGAAAACTCTGCCTTCTCCTTCAATTATTGATCCCTTACACCACTCATTAATTGACCATGCAGGCAGCTAGCTTGCCTGGTACAGGCCGCAAGGAAAAGGAGTGAGAAAGGAGAAAGGAAGGAGAAGGAGAAAGAAGAGTTCTAGCCTATTATTCAACAACATTCTTATAGCCACTACGTCTCTCTTATAGACTCGCACCTCATACAATTGCTACTGCTAACAAAAGCCATTATCATGCTAGCTCAGTATAATGCCAACTCATGGTTTTTTACAAAGCCAACTGACAAATCAGCATTCTACCCATATCCTAACAACTTGCCCCTCACTATCCTCTCGACATAGGGTGGATTTGGCTTCCTGGGGATAGTTGAAGCTCATATGCCACCTACCAACTTGCTTTAATACTCTAAAAGGCTCAAAATATCATGCATCAAGTTGAAAGAAGTTAAAGCCACCATGATAAATCGAGTAACAATCAACATAATGATAAAGACAATGAAAATGATGTTGTATATAGTATAAATCCTATGGCCCCATATAGTAGCAACAACATAATACATCTCTATGTAAATGGCACTGAAAGGGAGAAATCATGTCGTTGCCATATAGGGAAGAGTATTTCTGTACCAAGGCAAAGGAGGAATCTCTTGGGGATACCTTGTGTGTGAAACCCATCCTTGTCATTCTTACCTACAATGCCGCCTAGGACAAGTAATGGTGAAGTTACCAATTGATCATCAACTGGTTCCTCATCTTGAGTCATTTCATGAAATTAAACTTTAAGACTTGGATAAGGATGGTTGCCAGCGCGCTAGAAGGAGGGTGTCTTGGCTTGTTCAGTGGTAACAGGTTCTGGCACTTGAGGGAGGGATTTGTTCTTGTAATAGCTAGAATGAGGTAAGGAATATTGAAAAGCTTAATGAAAACAGCACCAAATGGGAGTATTCCTCCAATCAGAACTAAGAAGGTTGGGTTCATGTCCCAAGCCTTCTTAGGAATCTGCCTTGGGATTTTGTTCGTTTGCACGGGACTCTCAATAGCAGGCTTCCTAAATCCAACATAACTTCCCACGAAAATAAGTGGAACTGAGATGCCAAACCATAAAAATATCAAAGCAAACATGGTACCAAAAGGCATAGCTCCATATGGTTTTTGGTATGAGAGCATTTAGTACAAGGAAAATGGTAGAGACAGTTGCTGGGAATATGATTGTAGTCCTAAGAGCAATTTTCTTCCATTCTGATTCGTTGAACATTTTATACAAGCAAAAAGCCCAATCAAAACCCAAAGCAAAAGTATAGATGTCATATGTGCACCTCAGTTTGACGGAGGAAGGAAACCAACGATGGCAAATGTCATGGTCACCGACATCATCCCGAAAAATAGAACACTCATTCCAACATAAACACAGAGCCGATCTGATTGGTTAGGAATCTAAATAAATATCCATACTTTCGGTGACTAAAATTAAAGACCAAATGAATAAGAGAGATGTTGACTCAGGGCTCAGTAGAAAGAGGAGGAAAAGAAGTTAAGGGTAGGAAGGTGAAGATAAAGGACCAAATTTTTTATGTTAGAAAATAAGGTTATAATGGTCATTTTGAAAAAGATAAGGATATAATGGTCATTTTAAAAAAGATAAGGACATAATGGTCATTATAAAAAAGATAAGGACATAATGGTCATTTTCAAAAAAGACATGGACAAAATATCATTTTGATAAAATACCAAGGGCATTTTGGTAATTATAAAAAAAGGCACAAGGGCATTTTGGTCATAGTTTGACCAAAATATCAGAAAATTTTTTATGTCACAATCAGATAGAGAAAAATTCACTAATAAGCAAATAAGGCTCAGTTCAGGTTAAAATGACATGTGTTTCTGTTGCGGGAATTTTATTTGTCATTTAATTTTTAGCTATTTAAATAAATAGCTAGCCAAAATGATTATTTAAAATATCCAGAGGTCTTAGATGTATGATCTTAAAGCAAGGAAAAATAAATTAAAAACTATAGTATTTTATAAAATTGTTTCCAAGAGAAAGTGAGAAACAATTTCCTTGATTAGATAGAAAAGGCTCAGAAAAACCTGAAATTAGGGTTTCTTCAAAAATTAATTAAAGAGATTCTATGAAGCAATTTGAGGAAAAAAAAGTAGGAGAGTATCAAGAAGAATTTTGGAAATTTTTGGTGACCTCAAATCAGACTAACGATAAGAGAATCACCTAAACACATTTTCGGAGGCATAAAGTTTCCAAAAGTAGAAGTGTTATAAATTTGTCATGCCACTTGTAAGAACCATATTTGATGACCAAAAAGAGAAGTAAAATATCCTAAACAAGTGGTAGAATTTATCAGGATAAAGTTATTTTATCAGTCCAAGTTATACATGATTAAGGACATATGTCACCACTTTGGCTTGGCACATAAGATCATGTTTTAAAATGCCGTTTAAAAAGGGGAAAAAATGAAAAATGCGCTGCCTAAATATTGGCTAGTAGATTGTAAGTGTAATGCAAGAATGGATCTCAACCATTGAATCAAAATGACACCTCATTAAAGTCACTTCTTCCATTCATTTCCAGCTTCATTTTTGTGCAAAAACTAGAGCAAAAGATAGATTTTGATGAAATTTCTTGCATATTCTTGCTCCTTGAATTTTCCTCTTTATTTCTATTAGTTTAGTTTTTGGATTTTTGTTGGATATTCGCTGCTACACTGTTAGGATTCTTAAGAGAGAAAATGAGAAAGAAAGGGATTTAGATCAACTAAATGTTACCAAACAACTATATGCAAGTTAATGAGTTGGTTGGTGTGTGTTTTGTGTCGGTTTGATGGTTGTATGATTTTTGGGAATCATGAAACCCTAGGTAAGATGCCATCCAATTTTCTGTTTAAAGGAAAAGTGATATTTTGATGTTAAATAATGAATGGGAAGAGGTCAAAGATCAAGATTATGCAATTGTATGCAATGGGGAAGGAGTGTGAGTTTGATGATTTTGATGTTTCCATTGGCTTTTGAATGAAAAAATTGTGTGGGGTAGAAGTGAGGAAATGATTTTAGAAGTAATGGAATTAATTTTGGAAATTTTAAGGGCTATAAGGCTCTTAATATTCAAGACAGTTTTTACTTAGTTTAAGTGTGTTTCAAGACTTGGTAATGACTTAATGTTGATGCCAATTGTATAATATTGTGTGTATGAAAGTGATTTACCAAGGGAACATTTTGAAAAGCCAAGAGGGAAGTGACAAAGTATCAAAACAAGGTAAAGAACAAAGGTAGCAAAAACCTATCCACTATGCTAATGTTTGGTTATATGCTGAATTTGTGATGTTGAATGTATCAAATTATGTTTTTGTGTGCATTGGCCATATGTAAAGTATTAGTGAAAATGTACATCCTTATTCATGCTTTCAAAAGATATGTGATTATCATGCATTATTAGTTATGTGTTAGTATTTTTGCTATTGGGATTTCTTTGAAATCTTATTCTTCCAAAATAACCATTCTAGGTCCAAGTTCAAATAAAGTCAAAGGCAAGGTGAGGGAGGATTAGAGAAGATGAATTGTGCCTTTTGGTTCAAGTTGATGCTTGTATATATTTTAAGTGTTTTGGAAATATGTAACCCCTAAACTTCTATTTGTGAATATGTGAAGGCATGTGGATATATGTGTGATGTATCTCTATTTTATATGTGATAAGTGTACCTAAGATTGATCACTTGGTACCTTATTTGGGCATAAAATATGTTAATTAGAGATTAATTCTATTAAGGAGTGGTTACAGGAATTAATTGCAAATTTGAGATTTTTTTATCACTCCTTGAAATTCCCTTAATGCTTATCATCTTCATTATATAATATTACATTTCATTTAGATCTAATTTACAGGAGATTTTGTAATTAATTGCTTGGAGAATCATGAGCGAGTGACTAAATTGCTGGGAAGCAAAAAGGATAGCTCGTATACGGTTGATTTCTCCAGCCGCTGTAACCGTCTCTCTCACTTCTCTTTTCATGAAATCCACTCTCCATTTCACTCCACCAATTCTACCCATTTTTCATCCCTTTCGTCACATTCTCTTTCCATCAGAAATAGCCACCTCACACTCACATTATATCTCTCTTTCCACTCAATCACGTGTTCCTCAATTTCTATTCACCTTTCTCCATTTCCATTTAATTCCCTCACTCCTCTTTTCTCCATCTTTTATTTATCACATTATTTAATGGGACCATTTTTTTTTGTCTTTTTCCATCCTCTCTACACGTCATTTTTTTATCATCTCTCTTTTTATTCAATCCTTTTGTTTCCATTCCCATTCGGTGACACATGGGATTTCTTTTATTCCATCATGCGAACGGACCTGCTGGGAGATTCTCCACCTATTGCTCCAACCATTCCAATTCTGACGTCCATCCATTAGCATAGCGGCCACTACGCATTCAACCATACACACGAAGATCTAGACGCCTCCTGCTCCTCAATTAATTGATCCATTTAAGTTCTCTCTCTCTCTCTCTCCCCCAACGCCTCCAGCCTCCAACGTCACACACCCTAGCCATGCACACACACGAGAGGAGAACAAGATGCCGCCCCTAACCTATTATTTAATCATCCATTCCTTCATTCCAAGGAGAAGAGTGCCACACACATACATATTCATTCAACCTACATTCCATCTCACTCCATTTTCACTACACACCCATTCCTCCATTTCCATCATTTTTTTCCCATTTCTTCCACCCGTCTCATTCTGTCTCTGCATCTTCCATTCCGTTGACCATATTTTCAGATCTGGTTCCTATGGCTCTTAGAGGACTTGAGGCTTGGTATAGTCGTTCTCCTGTTATGAGCACCTGATCACTCCACTCCTTGATGATTTGATGAAGCTTTTCAGAGTTCTTGAGCTAATAGGGAAGTTTGGTTGTTCCTAATTTTAGTAACCACTCTTTATGTATTTTGGTTACAGTTGCTAGGTGTCTAGGACTGTGATTCATATATGTATTTGAGGATTATTACTGGTATGTGTAATCTGAATATTAATACTTGTATTGGATTTGCACTTAATGAATCGCTAATTACTTTGTGACCTATTTTTCACTGTAGTTGATAATTCATGTTCTTGAAGCTCTCAATTTAGTTGAAAGTGAGAGGACCTTTGTGAATCCAATGTGAGCTAGCCTCATAAGGCACCTTTAGTGAACTAAAGAAACCTAGGTGGCTAGGTAAATTTTACTAGTGGTGTTGATTAGGAGAAGGTTTCTTCACTAGTCATTGGCTAGTAAGGTGTAACTAAATTTAATTAATTGGAATTAGGAAGATTGGCTAAATCATTCATCAATGTGTGACCATGTTTAAATGAGCTAGTTTAAACAAGAAAATGATATGATAAATAAGTGAATTAATCATTGTTTATCTACTAGATTTGTAGCATTTTAGAGGCTTTTGATGCTACTTTTGAGCTTTTATTGAGGTTAATTGCATTAATTATTATTAATTGTAATTACATGAAATTAAAATTAATTATGGATAAATGGTCATACTTTTCATCAATTTGTTAAATAATTGTTTTTAGGGCCTTTGATGCTTCTTAATGTCAATTTCCATTTTAGGTACCCTTGGAATTAAAAAGGAAGAAGAAAAGAAAAGAAAAAGAAAGCTCAAAGGATTGACTCATCAATTACTCCACCCATTGAATAAACCCACACGGAGGCGAAAAGAAGGAAGCCACCTGGAAGGCCCAATATGGAATCATTAGGTCAAACAAGCATGAATTAATTCATGGGAGAGAATCCATCGCAAATTCTTCAATTCCCAAAAAAGAAGAAAGCCATCGGGGAGCAATTTCTTTTCTCCATTCATCGTATGCTAGAGAAAAAAATGATCCATGCCGCCATAAGCATTGATTCATGAAGTCCATTTAAGCGGCATAATCCAATCCACGCTCCTGGGGGATAAGCATTCATCCATTCACAAGTGTCGACAATCATTACTTCATCCATCTCCAAGCAACCCCATACGCATACACATTGGATCAGCGAGAGATACTCCTTTATACATCCAAGCACCGCACACACACCCATTATCTTCCATCATCTCCATAGTTTGACCGCCTCGCCTCGCCGTCGCTCTGCTACTCCATCTTCTCACAATCCCAGCTGTCTCATTCATTCACTGTTCCAACCGTTTAGCGGGTGGGTTGAAGAAGATGGTGGCTACGGTGTTTGCACTGCTGGAATTTCCCATGGCAATTAGTGGCTAGTCTAATAATTCTCTAATTCAACATCAATAGCAGGAGCTTGAGTCTTCAAAGGGGAGTTTTAGTTACTTTAATTTTCTGTCCAATAATTGTTGAACAATTCCTAGGTCTTAACATAGTTTTCTAATTATTGGAACGATTTTAATTGCTTAAATTAGATTATATTGTGGGAATTACTGTGACTGGAATTATTGTTTAGCAATTGATATTAGACTAATAATAGCTTTAATTTTAATTATAATATTCTGGTATGACGTTTATATTGATTTCAGAGTTAACATTTTGTGATTTTCTAAGGTGGCTTAGAATCTTGTATCAAATATTTTTGCTAGCTTTAATTCTATTATTTGAATTTAAGAGTTACAATTAAGCAGTGGTTTTATTATCCTTAATTCCTCTTTACTATTCTGGTGGTAGTTAGTAAATTGGAAGTTTGGAGAATATTTTATAGTAATTCGAGGTAGCTTGGTTGTTAGTTTAAAGCTTAATTATAATTCTTAATTCAATTGTTTTAACTCCCATATCTATTGAAGTGATGATTGCTTCCGTTGTTGAGTTGGAGAATTAATTTCGATCATCGATTATTCATATTTCAATTATTTTTCATTTGTTTCACTTTTCCTCATATCTAAGAATATAAAAAAAAAGAAGTATTTTAATTTTAGTTTAATTCATAGTATTCACATACCATTTCTTCCAATTAATTTTCAACTTGAGTTACTTGCATTTAATTACTAGGATTTCATTTTATTTTTTTTGGGTCCTCAAAGTGAATACAACCCGGATTAGTGTTATACTACATTAATACGGTTAAAATCTTTGACACGGATCGAAGGCGACTAAAGGTTTGCTCGTCAATAAGCAAGTATGCTTTGATACAATTGGAAACAAGAAAATGGCTTAAACGGGTCCAACACCCATGGCAAATCCTCAACTTTGTGCCACAAGGAAAAATGATAAACCAAGTCCAATTAATATGATATTTTCCAGAAAAATAGTTAGTATGGTAAGATTTACAATGAGTTTAAAATCACTGAATTTGGACATCTACACAATAAGTTATGGCTTTCCAAAGTTAAGAGAAAAACTTAGAAAATTGAAAATTGACCATATGAACAGTGCATCTTCACGTAATAAAATGTATTAATTGGGAAAGTTTTTGTACAATTGTTTAGTTTTTCCCTGTAAGAAATGTTATAAGCTTCATTTAGAAATTGGAACCACTCAATTTCAATTTTTCTAGAATTAGTTATGAATTTTTTTGGACATGAAAACTGGAAAATCTGACAAAATGAATAGTAATACAGGTTAAATTTTGGATTTTCATTTATAAGCCTATTTTAAGTTGACAAAAGCATTTGAGAGGTTTAATAATGATTTCTAATGGATAATGAGTTAAAATTAGGTATTACACTAAACACATCCCATGGACAAGCTTCGAACTGGTTTCTTCTTGGACTTCCTCTTTTGTCTTAGCTCATTGGATTTTGACATGCAACGGTAAAGTGTTTGAAGCATTATCACCACCACCATGCCCAAGCGGAAGAGAATAATCATCAATGACTTCACGATAGAGAATCAATGAATTAGATCGCTAGTCATGAGCAGATAGGTATCCCAACGTGAAGCCCACTTCATGTCACTCGCCTGGAATTTAGCATCATATGGTAATATAATTTCCTTGTTGTCTTTGACTTCTTGAGGAATGTTGGAGTTTGCAACTATGTATTTAGTGTGAGGATTACATGTTGTCAAACAGGTCTTCTTCTCATCCCATTTTCTGTAGGAAAGAAGCCAGGATGCCAATACCGAGTCCAGAGCTTCATAAGTGATGTACTCTGGATTATCAATTTTAGCTCCAGTTGTACGATGAACCTTTGGTGATGGAACTCAAGCAGATCTATCAAGGAATCCTTTGAGTTGATGTTTCTTTGCCATGAACGCAACTTGTTGTTTCCAGATTAGGTAGTTGGCCTCATCAAGTATGACATAGATTATCTTGTTCATAAAGTTTGCATTCAGTGTTGTAAGCAAGTCCAATAGAGCCGTGTTGGATGAGTTCAACTTGGTTAGCATCATTGTTGAAGGGAAGTGATACTTCCATATTCATTTTTGCTCGTGCTAATGTGAAATGCAGTGAACGGTGATCACCACGGTCTTACCTGGTGCAGCAGATACTACCTTAGCCGGCAGAGGAAACTGCTAAGTGATTGCTAGAGCAAGATTCAAAGTGCTAGGCGAAGGAGTGGAAGTAATAGGAGCAGCTTCGGTAACAGGGATAGAAGAGGTGGATGTGGCTGCCTTGGCTTTAGCTTCAGAAAGATCCTTTTTTGTCTTCAACAACAACCCAATGTAGAAATACTTGACGGTGCACCATAAGAGCCAAATTGTATGTGTGGATTCCCGTAAGATGAGCTTGATGAACCACTATTATTCTCCCCCTGGCCATGAGATGCTAAGGAAGCTATGCCAGCAGTTAGTTCCTTCAAGAAAGCCTGAATCTAAGCTGTGGAGAATTTGAGGTCTGAGATATCAGCTGAGTTTTAGTCCAGTTTTACAAGATTGTTTTCTGCTACTATCGTAAACATTCCATGTGTCTCTCCAGATTGTTGAGCCATTTTGTCAATCGTGTATCCAGCACCATTGCTGAACTTGGCTCTAATACCAATTTGGTACAAGCCGCGAGGAAAAGGAAAGAGAAAGGAGAAGGAGAAAGAAGAGTTCTGGCTTATTATTCAATAACGTTCTTACAGCCACTGCGTCTCTCTTATAGATTCGCACCTCTTACAGTTGTGATAACTCCTAGAAATTGATAGCGTTCTAGCATATTTTCTTCTCATTTCATTTGTTTTTGAAAGCCAAAATGTGTATAAAGAGAAGTTTTTAGAAGAAAATATGCATCAAGTTAAATTCAAAGAAATGCTTGTTTTATTTAGTTAATTAGAGGATACCTTATGTTTCATCTCTTTTGTAAAGGGTGAATGACAATCCAAGGGCCAAGAAACAAAGCTTGTAGCAGCAAAGATTGAACAAAGATCATTTATCATGAAACTAAGGAGGACTTGATGCTCTCTGTGTCACATGCTTCAGCCAGCAAACATCTTGGCTGAAGCCAGCAAAGGCCTGATGCTCTCTGTGCCACATGCTTCAACCAATAAAGTCTAGCGTTCATACAGTTAAGAGTTTTACTTGATGCAGCTAGTTCTAGGGTTACAAAACACTGGGTTTGGCTGAAAATCATTCATTCTTGACTCCTTGGAGGTGCTTGGGGCCTTTCTTTGCTAGGGTTTGGAGCTCTTGAAGAGATTTGAAGCTTTGAGAGAGATTTCAAGAGATATTTTAGAGTTTCAACCTAGGGTTCTTTTCTTTTCTTCTTTTTTCTCCTTAGTTATTGATGTTTCCAGTTGTTAAACTTAGTTTTTCTATGTATATGCATATGGATAGCTAAGCATTTCATTTCTAGGATTACTTTGAACCTACCTATATATGGATTAAAACTTTGTTATTCTTCCTTTTTTTTGGCATTTAATAAAGGATTATGTGTTGATTTTATTCTTTGCTTCCTGCCTCTAAATGCTTGATCACCATTTAGTTGATTTGTTGAATAAGAAGATGCTTGAGAGAGAGTTTTTTATTTAAAGAACTTGGATAAACTCATACTACACTTGAGTGGAGAGTTTGTTGATAGGAAAGAGATTTACCTATTGATCTAGTATTACCATTATAAGATTGGTACTTAATAGTGATGGTAATGCGGAGTTGGCGGGCTGCAATCCCCCAACCCGCAACCCGCCTACTTTTTTCTTTTATTTTCTTAAATAAAAATAAATTACTTTTTCCTTTTTTTACCCAATTTTTTTCTATAAGATTGCATATTTATGTTATTCTCATTCAAATCCTATCAATAAAGTTGCAATAATTTCCTAAAAATAGAATTTAACATTACTTTTTCCTTTGTAAAAAAATATTGGGATAAAAAAACAAAAAAAAATGAAATATACATTTTTAAAAAATAAAAAACGGGTTAGGCGGGCTGGCCCGCCAACCCGTGGGTTGAAGCCCGCCACCTTAGCGGGTTGGCTTTTGGGCCATGGGTCCAACCCGCATTACCATCTCTAGTACTTAATGTCTATTTTCACTAGCTTGTTGCAAGAGATTGAATGAGTGCTTGAAAGTAGATATTGGTTTTGACTTGAGAGAGCTTTTCCAATACTTGTGAATCTTAGGCAAACATTATATTCTCCATTAGATTACTTAATTCTCCAACTGAAATAATCAATTACTTGTTTTTTATGGGTGAACAATTATCCTCATCAGCTGCTCAAAAAATCAAATAAGAAATAAAGAAAATGTGTAAAAATGAATGCATTTGTAGATTTAAAATTTATTTTTCAAGAATTCCTAAGTGTGACTGTTTGAGTAGAATTAACAAATATTTCTTTTGCACCTGTCAAAGTTAAAAGTAGCACTTCACATCATATACCCAAGTTCAAACAAATAATTTCATCATTCTCTAATTCTTTCCTGTTTTCTTCTAATTCACTCCACATTACTTAAAAATCAAAGGGACTTTTTGGCTTGTAATGGGGCTAGGGGTTAAGGTTTATAAAGAAAGGTTAAGGATAATTAATAAATAACTTAAGATAGATGATAACTATTCAACAATTTCCTTCATTTCTCATTAAACAGACTCCCCCAAACTTAAAACAAATTGACCTTTGCTATATCAAGCCTTCTTTGTAACTTCCTTTTTCATATATATATATATATATACACTTTTTTGTTTCTTTCTTTCTTTCTTTCTTTTTTTTGGGCTTGAATGCTGTACAATGTGAATTTATTTTCTTATTTTTTTTACACTACTCTTTCCAATCATTTGAAAAGTCCCATTACCACACCCCACTCAATTATCATCTATCTCAAAGCAAAGGAATCATGGTTTTTCACATTGGCAAGGGTAGGTAAATGTTAGGCTTTGAAACGAAATCTTTCATTGGTTTTTCACTAAGGCTCAAGATCAGGGTTTAAGAGGGAATACATTATTTTGGTCAGCTTGAAAGGCTCAATTGCAGTTTATGAATTGCCCAAATCATTTTTTTCAAATCCTATGGAATGAATTGAATACTTTGAAGAATTCCAAAGATTATTTTGAAATTAAAAGTTTGATCAAAAGCATATAACATAATTTGCCACAAATCCCTTTTTCAAGAACATTCAAAATAAAGTAAACTCCAAAAGTGCATAATTTCTTAAAAATTCTTGACTAACAAGTTTTATCACCACAATGCACTTATTAAAGCATATTTAACAAGATTTCCTATCCAATATAATAAAATCAAGCAACAATTTATATCATTGGAACATCCACATAATCTTGACAAATAATCTACAATTTCATTTCATTTAAAACATTCCACAAACATAAGTTTAAATTTGAAAAATTTTCAAACATTCCAACAATTTGCTCTCAAAATAGAAAATTTCATGTGCACATCATAGTTTCAAAATTTCAGCGCATTCTCTCACCCCCGAACTTAAAACTGACAATGTGCTCATTGTTAACTAAAAGGATGGAAGGGAAAATAAACAATACCTGCACAGTATCATATCCATGGCATTCACACTAGTCAAAATTTAGGTACTCAGTGACCTAATCAAGACATAAGACCATCAATAGCCATCAGTAGCTAGGAAAATCACATGCATATATGAACAAGAGTGCCAAACAAAATTATGGTCATCAGCAACCATCACCAAATAGCAACTATCAAATGTCCTGTAGTAGCAATGACATTTACATGACAAATTTCAAAATATCCACATTTCAGCTAGGTGACAAGAATATACTCACATAGCACAAGCTATCAACAAAGTGTGTGTTTGGGAACTCCGTTGGGAGAAAGAAGTTTAGTTGGGAGAAAGGAGTTTATAGATTTTAAGATGGTTTTTACAGATTTTGAGATGGTTTTGTCTCGACTTAAATGCACCGATGAGGGAACGGAGTTCCCAAACAAGCACATAGTCATTAAAGGGCTAGCCAAAAGATAGAAACCAAACAAATCTAAAGGCAGCTCATAGCACAACAAAATACAAACTCAGCAGCATGGCGAGAAACAGAAAGTAATAACCAGAATGATCAAACATACTAGTCTGATGGAATATATTCAATATCAAAAGTAGCATCCATAGTCATCCTGCTGGAACTAGCCCCCACATCCCCCATGCTTTCATCCGTGCTGGAGCTCACTTCATCAACTGACTGATCATCAGCATCCCTAAAGGTACTCTCATCATCAGTGCCACCCGGCTTACTAGTCTTATCATCTGCTCTACCTGCCTGATGCCCATATAAATTGCAAGAGCGCGATTGGGGTTGGAAGGTCCAGGCACTGCAGCATCCATGGGAGAACCGTGAAAGGTAGCCATCCGATTAAGCATATCAGTTAGACTGTCCACCTTGGCCTCAACCAGGTCTACTTTTTTTGAAAGGGCGGTCAGTAAACTAGTAGTCTGATATTGAGTCGTTCCTCTTTTACTTTTCATCTTAAGCCTAGCTTCAGGACATTTATGGGACAGCACATGGTGATAAGTAAAAGGAGAAAGAGGTTGGAACGAGGGATCAGATGCCAGTTGAGGCACCTTGGCCTGAAGAAGCAAGTTGGAGATGAGGTGAAGGAAAAGGAGCTTATGGGTGTGGTTGTTGTTGCATGTATCCATGGCATTAAATATAATAGATTCCAAAATAACAGGTTGGTCAGACTTTAGGAGAAAGATGAGTAGGCATATGTTTCTAGTCAAGCAAGTGATATGACTAGTAGGACAGATATTGTGTGCCACTAAGTGCATCCAACACTTAGCTTCAGCGGTCAAATCCGCTTTAGCTGAATCACAGCCAAATGTCTTGAAGTAAGGATCAATAGTCTTTCCCATCCTTTCATCAATCTTAATCTAAAGTTTCATAACATCACCATATGCAGGTACCCCAACCAGGCCTTACCGACGGTGGGGTCATTCTTGTAGAAGGATCCAACATTCTAGTAGAATTGTGGCAGAACCTGAAGCGTCGATGCTGACAAACAATGTGCTGACAAACAAAAAAGAAAAGTAACAGTGGGCCTAAATTTTTGGCTGAAAAGATAACCGGACTCTGATATCATGTTAAACAAATCAAGAATTGAGTTCATTGATTATAAAATATTGTTTATATATTGAGTTCATTGAGTTCTTGCCGAAAAATAGAACCATGGGTAACAATGTGATTTTCAAACTTATATTGCATGTAATGACTTATTCTTGATCCTAAACCACTTCCCATACATTATTCAACTTAAAAACACTTTTTCCTCTTCAAATAAAAATTCCTCAGAGTGCCTCTGAGCTTTATAATCCACTAATCACCAACAAAATTAGGCTCTTCAGCCTTTGCAATGGAGATTCTCACTCCCCCTTACAATTCTCAATGAAACAGAGTCTTACACTCTCTGTTCTTCCATCAAAATCTTAACCCAACAAATTCAAGGTCCCAACCTTGAAATATCTCAAAGGTTTACAGAAAGTGTTGCTCAAGGAAACTCTCACAAAGAGTAGATAGCAATCAATGAAGTTCAGAATAAGAATTGAAGAAATCACAAAGAGACTAATGGATAGCTTTTAATGCTCATAAATTGATTGTTCTCTCTGTAATGGATGCTTGGGGCTTTTATAGATGAGAGGAATGAAGTTGACGTTAGATAGAGTTTAATAT
>JANTPZ010090664.1:0-37246 GCA_025593235.1 Vachellia pachyceras | reverse complement strand
AATTTGGAGTTGAAATGAGCAAGTTACAGCATTTTGAAGTTCAAGCTTTCTAAACCGTTTATAAGGAGTAAACTCATTCGAATGAGCTTTTTTTTTCCATTCGAATGACCCTACTCTTTATAAATGGTTTAGAAAGCTTGAACTTCAAAATGTTGTAACTTCCTCATTTTAGCTCCAAATTTTACAAATAACCTATCATTGGAAAACCCTTTAAGTCTAGTTTCAAATGGAATAGTTTTCATATCAATTTAAGATCTAGATTGAGAGATATCATCAAAAAACCGAACATATGTCTGGAATATACGTATTCCTGACCCATGTTTGGTTTTTTTATCATATCTCTCAAAATACTAATCCAATGGCTGTGAAACTTATGCCATTCGAAACTAGACTCAAAGATATTTTCAATGATAGATCATTTGTCAATTTTGAAGCTAAGATGAGGAAGTTACATCATTTTGAACTTTCAGCTTTATAAACTGTTTTTCCCACTCTCACAATGAGGCTGATTCGATTCAAATAATGAGGCTGATTCGATTCAGAACGTATACTTTCTAAACCGTGCAATAATACGGCGGTTTAAAAATACTTAATCGAATCAGATAAGAACTTAATCGAATCAGTCACTTCATTTCCTTTAAACTTTGGTGAAAACGCGCGGGGTACTGAAAGCTGCTGTTTCAGGGGCAGTGAGGACATTTCCTTTAAACTTGGGTAAAGAGGCGTGAGGTACTAACATGTGTCAGGGATTTAAAATTTTGAATAACCTTTCTGGGATTCATTGTTTTCGAGGTACTTTTTCCGTCATTTTCCCTATTAAATATAATTTAATCTCATTTCATATATAAATTATAACCAATTGGTAATTCAATTACCACATAGTACACTCCCACTCAAAACAGACACGTGTCCCAATCGAAATGCACCAGCTTGATGACGTGGCGCTCTAAAATGTTAGAGGGCACCTCCATTCTTCTTATGCAAAATCCAACCCCCTTGTTTTATAGTTTTATATACGTTGAGAGAATAATAACTCAATCTTTCAACATTTATTGTTTTTTATACGCATATGTAACCTTCTGCCGTAAGAGTCGACAAGGTAGAAAGTTCATCACATTATGAGCGATCGGCCACTTCAATTAGTCGGTTGATGATATTTGTTGCAGTTTTAAATACTCATAAAAATTTAAATACAGAATTTGTATTCAAACTTTTTTATATGTATTCTTATTATGAAAGTTATAATATGTGTGTTTGAGAATTCCGTTGGGAGAAAAGAGTTTACGGATTTCTAGATGGTTTTACAAATTTTAAGATGATTTTTATAGATTTTAAAATGATTTTTATGAATTTTAAGATGGTTTTGTCTCGACTTTCTAGATGGTTTAGTCAATTTACCGAATGTGAGCTGAGAATAAAATTTGCGGGATCACTTCACTTGGCCAATCAATCTGGCAAATTTAAATTTTGGGCCACAGGTTCATTTTGTCGAATTCTTTTTTTTGGGCTAGGCCCATGATTTTCCCCATAATTCGGAACATCACATCTCCAAGACTCCAACCTCTAAAAGTTTAATTTAAATTTTCTAATGTTTCATTTTATGTTTATTAACCCTCTGCCGTTAGAATTGCCGTGAAAATTAACGGTTTTTAAATGTATTGCGTTAATTTTTATTAGATAACATGTCATTTTATTTAACTATACATTTAAATGTATTATACTTTTTATATAAATATACATGCTCAAATAAATATTTGAAGTACCTTTTTCAAGAATGTTCTGTTTTACTTTTAATCCAAAAAAGATGCAGCTAAATGACTAATTCAAGTTCTTTCAAAGGATTTTGTATTATTTTTAAATATTTAAAAATAATTAAAATTAAATATAGAATGTCAAGTGTTATTATTTAATGACAGAGTATATAATACAATTTATAATGTGACAAAAATCTAACTTCAGCAGTGATTTTTAATAGAAACAGATAGACAAAATATGAAATATTAAGGATTTTATTTTAAAAGATTTGGGTATTTACATGAAACTAGATGAAGAGCTTGTTTGGATGTGATTTTGAAAATAACTTTTACAGATTCCTAGGTAAAATCTAGGTTTTGGAGAATAGATTTTGGAAAATAGCTTTTACAGATTCCGAGGTAAAACCTAGGTTTTGAAAAGGTGATTTATGTTTGGGAAGTTATTCTGAGAATAGCTTTTACGGATTTCTAGACAATATTATAATAAATAATATAGTTATGAAATTATATATTTAAATAAAGTATATTATAATATAGTTATGAGAATATAATATATTAACAAATAATATAAAAAAAGAGAGAAATGGTGATGTGACAGAATAAAATAATAATTAGGGGGAGAGGAAGGGTGATGTGATAGAATAACTTTTTCAAAACCTAGATTTTAAACCGAGGTTTTGTAACCAAAATAGTTTTTGGGTAAAAAAATTTTACTTGGACAAAACCTCGATTTTGAGGTAAAACCTAGATTTAAGAATTGATTTCCAAATAAATCCTAAATTTGAGGGCATTTTATACATTTAACCCAAAAACTTCCCAATGACAGACGCACGTAAATAGAAAGCGTACCAACTTTTTTTCCAACTCGTCTGGGAACAGTGTATAAATAATTCTGCATAAGTCAAGATAAATATACAAAAAAAATTATCTCATTTTATAAAAAATACTATTAAAATTATTTTTGGACTTTTCACAAGTGGTGCTATCAAGTGCCATTATATACTCCTTTGTTTTACATTCGTCATTTTCAAGGTAGTGGTGTTATAATTATTGTTGTGATTCTGATGTCACACTGAAAGATATTTATAATGGTGCCATTGAGAGAATCCCAGAAATACAAGTATTACCAAAAAGTCGGTTGGAAATACAACCTGTGGCAGGCATGAATCTAAACTTTCGATTCCCTCATGCCATTGACGAAATAATAGATGTAAGAGAACGTTATTACGAGTACTATTTTAAATAAATTTTTAAGTTAATTTAATTTTACATATTTTTTCCCACAAATTCGATTAACTACACGTGTTGGTCTCTCTCTCTCTGCGCGTTCCACTCTGTTGAATTTTATTTCTGATAAAAAGTAATGAGACTATGGATTTTATAAAATAAATAAATGCGGTTTTTTAAAAAAATTATAATATAATATGAATCATGAGACGAACAAAAAAAAGGATGATGTGGAGGTTTTCTGTCCATAACTTAGCCAAAGTAAAATAAATCTCGTATATTGTATCAAAAAAATAAATCTTGTATGATCAATTACATGGAATTTATATAAACCATATTGTTATTATTTTTTGAAGATACAATTTTTTTTTTTGTATTTATTACAGTATGAATGACTGGTTGTTGATTATTTTTTTTTATATGCAAATAACTTAAAATAAGGGTCCACGAGGTAGAATAATTGTTAACGCTCAACAGATACGTATTGCGTTAGGATTGTCTAATGCAAGTCTGATTTTTTTTCTCATTCACTCTCACAGTCTCACTGTCTCTCGTCTCCCTACTCTAGTAGTAGCTTCTCCCGACACCTCCGTCCTCCAGGAAAGGTGTCGCAGC
The DNA here is from genome assembly GCA_025593235.1 of Vachellia pachyceras. Lineage (NCBI taxonomy): Eukaryota > Viridiplantae > Streptophyta > Magnoliopsida > Fabales > Fabaceae > Vachellia > Vachellia pachyceras. The sequence goes on along the minus strand of JANTPZ010090664.1, from coordinate 33,650 downwards.
ATCTCTCTCTCTCTCTATTCATACATACATATAAATATGTATTGATCTCCATGCCTCACCACTTGGCTGGTAGGAAAAACGTCAGTTTGAATGGACAATCTGAAAGGAGGGACTCGACCGCCATGGGTGGGGCTTGGAGCTGCTGTGTGGATTCAGATAGCTTCTGGAAACGCCTACACCTTCCCTCTCTACTCTCACTCTCTCAGATCTGTTCTGGGTTTTAACCAGCGCCAGATTGCCTTGCTCGGTGTCGCCAACGATATTGGCGAGAACGTTGGCCTCCTCCCTGGTCTTGCATCCAACAAGTTCCCTCCTTGGTTCATTCTCTCTGTCGGTGCCCTTCTCTCTTTCCTTGGTTATGGTGTTCTTTGGCTCTCTGTTAGTCGTACTCTTCCCTCTCTTCCGTACTGGTTGGTATGTTCATCCTTCCTTTTCCCTTCTCTCTCTCTGTTTCTGAAGCTTTGCATTTGGGGAATCTCTTGATTTGAATCTCTCCTGTCTCATTTTCTTCGAGAATCTCAATAATTAGTCTTCTAAAGGCGCACTTCCTTATTAATATACCTTTTTATACTTTATAGTCAAATACAATATTTTAATCGTGTTGTTGATTACTGTAGAAAGAAATGACTCAAATGCATACTATGTTTCATTTCAGAAGAGGGTTTACGCAAATATATATAGAGAGAGGATCATGCTAAGTCATTATGGCTTTTTGAGAGCTTATCAATAATTTAGTCTACCATAAACAACCTATCATTGATCAAGTTTTTTTTCCTTTAGCATACTTTACATATAAGCTGTATAATACTAATAATAACCTATTCTGATTATCATAAAAACATTTTACTATCAATCTTACATCATTAAATAACTTAAAACTCCTGAAAGTTATAACCGACATTATGTTAAAGTTTCCCTTGATTGAATTAAGAGTAAATTGTTGTCACTCTTAAAGTTTGGACACAATTTCGTGAATTGGTCCTTAGCTTTCACATCTTGCTCGGAAGAGGAGTTTTGTGATGGACCGTGATAAAAAGCTTTCATGAACTTTTACTTGGCGTGTTTTATTTCTGCTTTGGCAACAGAATTTATGTTTCTTAACGCAAAACCTGACATTGCTTGAGTTCTAATTTAATGTGGTATTTAAATTTGCAGTTATGGATTGCTTCAGCTGTCGCCACCAACTGTACTGCATGGTTATCCACGGCTGTTCTTGTTACCAACATGAGAAACTTCCCTGCAAGCAGAGGCACGGTTGCCGGAATCCTCAAAGGCTATGGAGGCATAAGTGCTGCAGTTTTCACTGAAGTTTACAGCTTAGTTATTCACAGTTCTTCCCCTAAATTCCTCTTGTTCCTTGCCCTTGGAATTCCTATTACATGTTTTGTCTTGATGTTTCTTGTCAGGCCTTGCACTCCTGCTTCTGGCGAAGATCCCTCAGAAAATAGCCATTTTGTCTTCATCCAAGCCTCTAGTGTTGTACTAGGTTTATACCTTCTTGCAAGCACAGTGCTTAATGAAGTTGTCTCCTTAAGTGATGCAGTGTCCTATGTTTTGATCTTTGTGATGATCCTCCTCCTTATGGCTCCTCTTGCTGTCCCCATAAAGATGACATTGTTTCCCAGAAAAGCCATCAAACCAGAGGCACAAGCTGGATCTTCAGAGTGTGATGAGAAGTCAGAACCTTTGTTGCTTGAGGCATCTCAATCATCAGCAACACTTGGGAGTTTTTATGACAATGACGAATCATCTGAGGTGGCTATGCTTCTTGCTGTGGGTGAAGGGGCAGTGAATAAGAAGAGGAGGAGGCCTAAAAGAGGGGAAGATTTTAACTTCCGCGAGGCAGTGATTAAAGCTGATTTTTGGCTTCTGTTTCTGGTTTTCTTCGTTGGTGTAGGAACTGGGGTTACCGTCGTAAATAATCTAGCACAGATTGGGATTGCGCAAGGTGTGGAAAATACCACAATCTTGCTGTCCACTTTCAGCTTCTGCAATTTCGTGGGTCGGCTTGGTGGAGGAATTGTTTCTGAACATTTTGTCAGGTCAGCTACATGTTATATCTGGGTACATTTTAGAAATCTTAATCAGAACTGTAATAAAGAACACTTCTTAAAATAATCGAACAGATAATAAAGTCCATGAAACAGCAAAGTTTTCATAATGAGCTAGACCTTGTTGTAAAGGCACTTAACTCGCCCTACTGTTTAGTCTGTTGTGGAAACTACCAGAATTAAGTTCTTTGGATTTCAATGTTCCACTAGATTTAGATATAGATAATGTTGTTTTGAAATTATGTGCAGAACAAAGACAATCCCAAGAACAGTGTGGATGACATGCACACAGATAATAATGATAATCTCGTATCTGCTGTTTGCATATGCCGTGACTGGAACCCTTTATCCAGCAATAGCATTTCTGGGAATCTGCTATGGCGTGCAGTTTTCTGTAATGATTCCTACTGTTTCTGAATTATTTGGCCTCAAGCACTTTGGTGTTCTCTACAACTTCATGATCTTGGGGAACCCTCTTGGCGCCTTACTTTTCTCTGCTCTCTTGGCCGGCCATGTCTACGATGCTGAAGCAGCCAAGCAGCATGGTCTGACTCTGAGCCACCTGGTGCATGACTCTGTAACTAAGGCCTGCGTGGGGCCTTCCTGCTTTCGGCTCACCTTTTTTGTTCTGGCTGCTGTGTCTGCCGTAGGCAGCCTCTTGAGCATTGTTTTGACTTTGAGGGTGAAGCCTGTTTATCAGATGCTTTACTCTGGTGGTTCCTTTAGGCGTCCTCAATCCTTCTCAAGCCATTAAAATGATATCGAGACTACTAATACTTGAAGGCCTGAGAAATACATAAGTGTGTGATATTTGTATTACTATATAAGATGCATGTGTGCGCGGCTGAGCATCAGCTTGAGGCGATCGCCAATTTGTGCTGTAGTTGAGTAGTTGTACCTATCAGTGTAATAATATATACAGTGGGGGGGGGGGGTTTATGATAGTTTTGAAACCTAGGTTTCAAAGTCTCACGAATTAATTACTCTAAGGTCCTAAAAAGTTGTTAATAGTAGCCGTTTCACTTATTAATAGTGCTCTTCAACTTATTAACAACCTTTTGGGACCTTAGAGTAATTAATTCGTTATTGCAGGACCTAAATGTAATTCTCCCATAATTTTTTTCTTTTTTTTATAAGAAAATTTTAGGCAGGGGGTTGGGTTCACCCATCAGTCAAGGGAGGGCGAAATCTCGGGGGGTTTTATGATAATTTTTGGGAGAATTACTTTAAAGTCTCACGAATTAATTACTCTAAGGTCCTAAAAAGTTGTTAATGGTAGCCGTTTCACTTATTAATAGTGCTCTTCAACTTATTAACAACTTTTTGGGACCTTAGAGTAATTAATTCGTTATTGCAGGACCTAAATGTAATTCTCCCATAATTTTTTTCTTTTTTTTATAAGAAAATTTTAGGCAGGGGGTTGGGTTCACCCATCAATCAAGGGTAGGGTGAAATCTCCTTTCTTTCTAGGTCATATCAATGTTGGGCAGGGTGAGCCGTCAATTACCCTCAGGCGTTTACCTAAGCACCTATGAGTTAGGATGCCTTCCCAAATGTCGTGACTGGAGCCATAATTTTTTTCTTGAAAAGAGCTAATTCTGCTCTTTATCAGTAAGCCCAATTCGCCCTTGTGCTACACCACAAAGGCATCGAAAGCCTATATGATCTCAGGCTCATTTTGAGCCCATCAAACTGCCAGCAACTATTAAGAGGCCCAGATAACTTCACCTTGATCTAGCAGGTATGAAATTGATTCATAAATCACAAAATTACAAGTTCAAATCCGGACTTTGTTTATGGACAATTACCTAATTACACAATTTCTAAATTTAGAAGCATGCATTAACATTAGCAAGTAACTCGGTGGGATTCAATTCGCATCAACTTTTGTGTACAGAAGGTATTCAATGAAGCAGCTTTAGGATTCATGATTAGGTAAATAGATATATTATGATTTGGCAAAAAAAAAAGGGATAGATTATTAGTCTAATTACTCCTACTTAATGAGAGGTTTGGTTAGGTAATATCCGGAGGGGAAGCTTCGTAGAGGCAGAATCCAACACCTTTACGCATCACTTCACCGGCCACAAAAAAAAAACAAAGTTAACAGATTTAATTAATTTTTTATGTGATAATATCAGATCTAATTACTTTTGTTTTTTTAAAAAAAATGATGTGAACCCCAAACCTAAATCAGATGAGGCGTCTCTGTATTGAACTCTTCCATCCAATCACGTGGAAACGTGTGAAAGCCATCAAACGCTGACTCTGCTTTCTTCGTTTTAGTGTGTGTTTGGGAACTCCGTTGGGAGAATGTAGTTTACATATTCCGAGGCATTTTGTGGATTTTAAGATGGTTTTACGGATTTCAAGATGGTTTTTATGGATTTCAAGATGGTTTTTACACAATTTTGATAAGGTTTTTATCTTGACAAGCATGCCGTTGGGGAAAATGGCTTCCCAAACAGGCACTTAGTATTTTACTCTCCCTTCAACTGCCACGTGGCTTCTGCCTCCATGCATACATTTCGAAGACAAGCACACCTGTGAGTGTTCTATCTTTAAAATTTAGATTACGATTCTGGAACCTGAAATATTATTATCAAAAATATCATTTATTTTTATTTCAGTTTCAGTTTGTATGAGTGTTTAATTTCTTAAACTCTGGTCGAAACAAACACTTAGAAAATAATCTTCCAATGGTTATTCTATGAAAATAATAAATTTATGAATTAAAAATTGTAAATTCGGTCCAAACCAGATTCATTGTGGGAATCGAAACCTTTGGGTTATGACCAGAATGAATATGGGCAGCAATTTTTAAGATGGAAAGATTTGTGAGATCACAATATGAAACTTTTAAAGTATACATGAAATACGTTGAAAGTTATATTTTTTTAAAAAAAAATTATAACCCTCATAGAGCACAACCTTCCGTTTGAGATCGTGGCGATATAGAAGTAGTTTTATGTAAGACGAAGTAAATATATGAAGAAAATTATCTCATTTTACCAAAAAACACTGTTGAACATGCGTTTAAGTCTTACAAAGGCTAAGTCAAACAGGCTAATGGGGTGTTTGTCAACACTTCTGCATTCTCCAAACATGTTTAGCAGTGTTTTTTATAAAATAAGATAATTTCATTCATACATTTACTTTGATTTAATGTAAAAGTACTTCTCTACCGTGTTTTTAAACAGACCCACTATCAATTGAATTTGGGGGAGATCCGTCCGGGGGACAAAAATCAACTGAAGAGATTCGAATTCGTTATTAATGGCCTTCAACTTGTTATTATTGTATTATTTTAATCGTTAATTGACTAGATTTCACATTTATGTTTGTCATTTTCAAAGTTGGTGTGTGTGTGTGTCCCCAATTGAGATGCGATATCAATGTGGATTGTGGATAGAGACTTAAATAGTGGCCCCACTGTTTGGTCAGAGAAAATGCACTTAAAAATTTCGTCAAATAGAAAGGGAAAATAAAAGGCAGCACCATGAGGCTTCGGATCCTCTTCTGAAGCAGCTGAACACTGTTCTTTTATCAACTCTGTTTAATTTAATGGAAAAAATTAGTTTTTAAACTAACATTTAAATCCTCAAAATCCTCACTAAAGATATGTTCATATGTTTGATTGGATAAGTATGTGATTGAAAAGATAGCTTGCACATTTATGGCATGAGTGATTTCATTCGTAATAAATGAATGATTCTGTGTCCGTTCAATAAAGTGGTAGAGTTGTGTTTTTACATAAGTTGAGGTAAATATGTGAAGGGGATTATCTCGATTTACAGAAAAACACTGTTAAATGCACTTTTAGGCAGTGTAAAAACTTTTGGGGAGTGTAAATGCATTAGATTTCAAAAAATAAAAAGATAGAATTTTTTTTTACCAATAGAAATCTAATCTAGTGAAAAGGATTTAATGGTTTACAGTTGTACCAGAATCCCAACCATGTTGTTAGCCATTTTTTTGAACTTGTAATCTTGTCATTTTATGACAACTCTTTTTTTTTTCCCTTCCTGATTTAAAGGAGCACAGGTCAATAATCAAGAGCCATCACACTTGCGATCTTTAGAAGAACATTAATGGTATTACTTTTACCAGCATATATTTTATTACACCGTGGGATTTGCATGATTTATGGTTGATGATGTTGGTTTTATTTTTATCCAAAAAATAAAAATAGCTTTAATCAGATCCTGGCAAGTGTCAAAGGCAGAGCTTAAGTTCTGGAAACCAATTCCATGGTTTTTATCTTTCAAGATGATTATTTATGTAATGGAATAATAAAGTCATGGATTAGTCTCCATAAATTTCAAACCCCCCCCCCGGCTCTCGGACTAGCTTCTTCCCCACTGCCTCTGTCCTCCACGTACAGGGAAAGTGACCCAACACACACACACACATCTTCTTCATTGAACTCTTCGCCGGCAACGCGTGTCTGGATCTGGTAAGTAAGGCGAGGCTGTGAGTGAAATGGCGGATCTGAAAGGAGGGACTCGACCGCCATGGGTGGGGCTTGGAGCTGCTGTGTGGTTTCAAGTGGCTTCTGGGAACTCCTATGGCTTCCCTCTTTACTCTCATTCTCTAAGGTCGGTTCTGGGTTTCAACCAGCTCCAGATTGCCTTGCTCGGTGTTGCCAGCGATATTGGTGAGAACGTTGGCGTTCTTCCTGGTATCGCCTCCAACAAGTTCCCTCCTTGGCTCATTCTCTCCGTCGGTGCTCTTCTCTCTTTTCTTGGCTATGGCGTCCTCTGGCTCTCTGTTAGTCGCACTCTTCCCTCTCTTCCTTACTGGTTGGTATGTCCTGTCCATCATTTTCTTCTCTTTCTACTTCTTCTTCTTCTTCTTCTTCTTCTTCTTCTTCTTTTTAATTCTTATTACATTGAGTTCATTCAAATGTCTTCGACCTTACATTCGAACCATCTGCCTTTATCTTTCAGTTTCGAAGCCTCCCATCTCTGGATGCTTGATTTGAATCGTTCTGCCTATTAACCTTTGAGCCTTTTTTTTCAAAGAGAGAATCTAAAAACCAGTCTCCGAAATACACGCTCCCTTGTTGAGTAGTCTCTAAAGTTAGGCATCAAATAAATGCTTTAGCCTTCTCTGTGGACCATATTATTGTAATGTAAAATCATACCCTGCCTAAGTTTGTAGTTAATGTTAATATCTGGTTCTTCGATAATGGCATGAAATGTAAGGGTTAACACTTTTTGAGATAGAAATAACGTGATGTTAAACTATAAAATATAAATTATATCCTTATGTTATAATTCCATTTCAAAAACTAATCATAAATATCTACGAAAACGGTGCCAAGTTTTTGCAATTTTCGAAATGGAATTTGGTAGCTGCTACATAGTTATAATTTCAAGCCTTCTTATTGATCTTTAATTTGCAGTTGTGGATTGCTTCAGTTGTTGCCACTAACGGTAGTACATGGTTAAGCACACCTGTTCTTGTCACCAACATGAGGAACTTCCCTGCGAACAGAGGCACGGTTGCCGGAATCCTCAAAGGTTATCTTGGCTTAAGTGCTACAGTTTTCACTGAAGTCTACTGCCTAGTCCTTCACAATTCTTCGACCAAGTTCCTCTTGTTCCTTGCCCTTGGCATTCCTATTACATGTTTCGCCCTGATGTTTCTTGTCAGGCCTTGCAATCCTGCTTCTGGCGAAGACCCCTCAGAAAATGGCCACTTTGTTTTCATCCAAGCCTCTAGCATCATTCTAGGTTTATACCTTCTTGCAACCACAATAATTGGCGATTTTATATCCTCAAGTGTTGTAGCATCCTATGCTTCAGTCTCTGTGATGATCCTCCTCCTCATGGCTCCTCTTGCTGTCCCTATAAAGATGACATTGTTTCCCAGAAAAGCCATCAAACCAGAGGCACCTGAGGCACAGGTAGTATCTTCAGAGCATGATAAGAAGTTAGAACCTTTGTTGCTTCCGGCATCTTCATCATCGGGAACACTAGGGAGTTTTTATGACAATGATGAGTCATCTGAGGTGGCCATGCTTCTTGCTGTGGGTGAAGGGGCAGTGAATAAGAAGAGGAGGCCTAAAAGAGGGGATGATTTCAACTTTCGGGAGGCAGTGATTAAAGCTGATTTTTGGCTTCTGTTTCTGGTTTTCTTTGTTGGTGCAGGAACTGGGGTTACCGTGGTTAATAATCTGGCACAGATTGGGATCGCACAAGGTGTGGAAAATACCACAATATTGCTGTCCGCTTTTGGCTTCTGCAATTTCGTGGGTCGGCTCGGTGGAGGAGTCGTTTCTGAACATTTTGTCAGGTATGTTATGTGTTTTATCTGGGTACATCTCAGAAATTACAACCCGAATGCCAGGGATAATTTCACTTAAAATAAATAAACAGATGATAAAGTTAATGAAACAATTGGAGTTTCCATATTGAGCTAAACCTTGATAGTAGTTATCTTTGAAGCGTAGCAGAAACTGGTTGCAAATGGACATAACTCTGCAGTGTTTAATCTGTTGCAGAAACTGCCAGAATTAATTTCGATGCATTTAAATGTTCCACCAGATTCAAATAATGCTGTTTGGACATTTTGTGCAGAAGAAAGACAATCCCACGAACAGCGTGGTTGGCATGCACACAGCTTATAATGATCATCTTGTATCTGCTATTTGCAAATGCTCTGAGTGGAACCCTTTATCCTGCGATAGCATTTCTGGGAATCTGCTATGGCGTGCAGTTTTCTGTTATGATTCCTACTGTTTCTGAGTTGTTTGGCTTGAAAAACTTTGGCGTTCTCTACAACTTCATGTGCTTGGGGAACCCTCTTGGCGCCTTCCTTTTCTCTGCTCTCTTAGCTGGCCATGTCTACGACGTTGAAGCCGCCAAGCAGCACGGTATGAGCCACCTGGTGGATGACTCTATGACTCAGGCCTGCATCGGTCCCTCCTGCTTTAGGCTGACCTTTTTGGTTCTGGCTGGTGTGTCAGCTGTAGGCACCCTCTTGAGCATTATTTTGACTCTGAGGGTGAAACCTGTTTATCAGATGCTTTATTCTGGGGGTTCTTTTAGGCTTCCCCAATCACATTAAAATGATCCTAGTCTTAAGACTACTAGTACTTTAAGGCCTGTGATATTTGTATGGGTCTGATATGTCATATCTGTATTACCATAAGAGGCATGTATAATATAGCCAAGCATCAACTTGAGGCGATCACAGATCTTAGTTGTATCTGAATCCCTGTACCTTTCAGTGTATAATTCAAGTTCAAAATTTTGGTATTTAACATACGAGAACAATTCTTATTTGGCAGAAAATTGTATGAACGATTCTCAGTTCTCTATCTTTTTTCTGCTGACTTGAACTGGTTCATGGTACGAGAGATCTCAACACTGTGATGCAATCCAAATTCTTTATTCTTACATCTTGTTCTCATCGGCCTGTACTTTATACAATCAGTAATCCTTATTTAATCACTCGCCTCATCAACATTGAGATTATGTCCTAAGCCAAGCCGATTGAAAACTGAAAAGATGGTTCACACTTGATCACCTACCTTCTAGATATACTAATAATAAATAAATGAACAAGAAGAAGGGGCCAAAACCACAACACATGATCACCTTTAAAATAATTCAAGTTGGTTTCAGATCTTGAAACATTGCGAGCCACCTCATGTTCTCATCCTCATAATCATACTCAGATTTTGCATTTTTCTTCTGATAACATGGGCTCAAGCCCATTAGGCTCTCAGCTGCCACATCTGAGGCCCAATTCGCCCTTGGGCTCCTACAGCCTGGCATCGGGAGCCCTGATAACCTTGGGCTTGCTGCTGAGCCCATTGACCTCCCATGATCCACTGGCCTGGGCACCATTGGGCTTCGATTGGGGTAGATCATGCTTCCATCAAGAGGCCCAGATAACTTCATCTCCCTGTTGTTGGTAATCACCTTCTCATGCACTCGTCCATCGAGAGGCCCAGAGAGTGGCAAGCTTCTGGTTCTCATGGGCTTGGGCTTTCTCTCCTTGAGTGAGCCTCTCCTTTCAACCCGCCAATTGGGCTCACATGACGAAGGAATCTCCTTCACGGCCTCTCCCTCACGAGAAACAGCCAACTTCCTCACACATTTCCTCCAACACTCCTTGACCACCTGAGAGAGCTTCCTGTTGGTTCCATTCTCCTTCTTAGCAAGCTTGAGGATCTCGAGCCTGTGCTTGGCGACGGAGATGCCCATGCTCTGGAGGAACTCATGGTCAAAGAAGGCGGCGTCCCTGGGCTCGAGCTCGTTGCGCGCGAAGGTGACACCGTAATCATACGTGAGAGAGGGATGAAGGTTGGTTCGAGATAGCCAGGAGAACCAGTCCATGGCTGCAGAAGTAGAAAGGTGTAATGCAGTGAGGTTAGTGGAGGATACAGCTATTTTATAAAATGGCTGAAGAGGAAGAAGAGGGTGGCTGCATGTGAATGAATGAAGGGGTGAGTTATATATTCTGAGTAGGAGGTCTATAATATAATGCAAAAGACTGGAAGGTATGAGATTAACAAATGGAGAAGGTGAAGCTAAAGAAGAGGTAAAATTAATAAGTGGGGCTAAGAGAAAAGAAGGGAAATTAAAGTGGTTAGAGCCAAATCAATTCGGTAACCAACTTTTCCATTGAGTCCCATATATATAAATATTCAACAATAATACCAAACCTTCTTTGCTTTTCCTCATGTTTAATTCCCACTAATTGAGTTGCTCTTCCCTGTTCCCTACGTAAGTAATTGAGTTACCTCCATATTTTTTTTGGTCTCAAGTTCTTAGCTTTTCCTCATGTTTAATTCCCACTAATTGCTTTGTTATGGATTATTATTATTATTGCAGATATGAGAATTTTATACATATTCACGCTTAAGAATTGCTCAAATGAGTTGGAACTTGAAAAATGAGCTCTGAAACAGAGTACTAGCAGTAGAGTGATAATAAATTCATCACATGGCATCACATGAAGTTAAGTCCATTATAGGAGGATGGTCAAAATAAAATTGAATGAAATATTTGAAACATGTGATTTAGTATCAGTAGTTTGTTGTGGTGCAATTATACAGCTCAACCTCTAGCCATAGTCGGCTTTATCGCCTGCAAAACTTCAATGTTAAATTCATTGTTTGCTGCTACTACTTTAAGTGCTCCTTAACTTCATTATAAATGTATGGTTAACCAATGGTAGGTAGATTGAACCAGATCGACTCAATTTCTGGAAAACAAGTGGAGGACTAATTTAGTCCGTTTCACAATAGTTTTCACGAAGTTCGAGGTAAGATCTAGGTTTTTTATAATATATCATGGGAGAATGGCTTTTACAGATTTCAAAGCAAAGTTTAGGTTTTGAAAGGTAATTGTGTCTGGGAAGTTATTAACTTTTACAGAGTTCAAGTCAAAAGGTAAGTATGAAAAAGGAAAGAAAAATAAAGAAAATGTACAAAAGAAAAAATTTATTATGAGAAAGGGTATGATTTAGTAAGAAAAAATCTAGGTTCTGAACTAGATTTTAAATCAATGTTTTGTGTCTAAAACAACTTTTTAAAAAAATTTTGTACTTTGACAAAATTTAGGCTTTTTGTTAAAACCTAATTTTTATCACAAAACCTAAATTTTGTAATTGAGATTCAAACGTGTTATTAGTGAAAGAGGCTGATTTCTTAATATGTGGGAAATTAAAATTTGAATTCATTCGTATTGAAAGGTGTTCATGAAATCTTATCATATTGGCTAATTTTTGTTCCTTGCTTTTGGTTATGCTTTTAAGGTAATATTTATTTCCTTTTGAACTCTAACGCTCCAAAATGCCAACGTCAAATCTTTTGGATTAACATGATGTTTATTGATGCCCTCCCACTTTGATCTCAACCACTTGATTGTGTGTATCCTTGAAAAAAATTGTTTTTTAAATATGCACTTAAGGGCAGGAATGCTGGTCAGCCCGGGGCACGACCCACCAACCTGACAAAAATAAATTTTACGGAATTCGAGGTAAAATCTATGATTTGGTGAACATATTTTAAAAGATTAACTTTTACGAATTCTGAGGTAAAATCTAAGTTTTGAAAGGTGATTGTGTTTATGAAATTATTGATTTTTACAGAGTTCGATGCAAAAAGTAAGTAGAGAAGAGAAAAGAAAAAAAGAAAAGGTAGGAAAGAGAAAATTTATCAGAAGAAAAGGTGTGAATTAATAAGAAAATAATTTTTTTGTTCAAAATATAGGTTTTGAAACTGAAGTTTTATGTCTAAAATAACTTTTTTAGAAAAATTTATACTTAAACAAAACTGAAGTTTTGTAACTAAGAGTGAAACGTGTTTGGTGAAAGAGGTCGATTTCTTAAGATGTGGGGAATTAAAATTTTAGTTCTGGCTTAAAGGTGTTCATCATACTTTGTTTCTGAAAATTTTGTCATATTGACTACTTTTTGTTACTTACTTTTGGTTATGCATTTTAAGATAATATTTTCTTTTGAACTCTAATGCTCGTAAATTTAGGGCTCGTTTGGTACGCAGAATTCATTTTGTAGATATGGAAATGGAAATGGGGTTTCAAAGTATGTTTGGTATGTCATAGAAATGAAGATGGAATCCATATCTTTTTTTATGAATTTTGATTTTTTTTAAATGTAACAAAAAAGACTATTTTGCATAAGGGAGGATATTTTGGTAAAAAAAAATTGGATTCCATGGAACCCAAATGAATTCCATAGGTTTGGGTATGGAATTGAAATTGGGTATTTAGGTGGAATTGAATTCCACATGGAATTATAATTCAATCATACCAAACATACCAACATCATGGAATTCAATTCCAATTTTATTTTCACCATACCAAAGGAGGCATTAGGATTAACATGGTGTTTATTGATCCTCTTCTATGTTGATCTCAACTGCTTGACTTGGTAGGAGTACTTAATAAATTCAGGATCGATGCATCTTAAATAAAAAAATTAAAAATGTATAGCATTAATAACAAAATTTAGTATCACAATAAATTTATTTAATCCAAGATGTAATGTATCTCAATTTCTGTAGATATATTAAATTCATTATATAATTAATTTACATATCATATTTGATTAGTTGAATATCCAATGTGATAGTCCAGCCCATCAAGAATGGATCTGGACTAAAATTCTAACAAGTCTCTAATTCTAGCGGAAGGGACTTTGGTTGATGAATATTTTAGAGTATATGTTTTAATTAAATAGTTTATTTAAATTTGATTAAAATATACGTTTAATCTTTTAAATTTACATCATGTTTTAATTTGATCCCTTAATTATAAAAAGTGCACTTTTAGTCATTTATCATCAACACCATTATTTTTACTTATGAAAAGTGGTGACTTAGCAAATTTTTATACTGAATATGTTATTAAATGTTGATAAAATATTGGTAAACTTTAAAATATAACAAAATACATTAAATATTCAATATTTAAATCTATCTTAATATCATTTAATTATAGAATGATAATTGAATTATCATTTTCATTGATAAAAAATAACAATATTATTGATAAAGGACTAAAATTCACTTTTAAATTCAAGGGATTAAATTGATTTGATGTTAAGGTTAAATGTATATTTATTCTTTAAATTCTTTAATCCCTTCCAAAATCAACTAGTGTTCTTGTATTAAACAATACTATGGGTGAGGAATTATTGGATTAAAGTTACTTACAGTTCCAGCTTTGTTCCCTAGGAAGCCTATGCCAAAATGGATATATTTTCCCATGCATTCTTTTCGCAGTTTCATGTAAAGGACAAGACATCGAAGAATAATTGGAATAATCGGTTCGTCACATTCTCCTTAGTCCAATTTGTGTAGTTCTCTATACCAATTCTGTGCGCTTTGTGATGGCGAAATTGAAGATTGCCGGCACATGGGCAGGAGTGTTAGAGGTTGAACTCGAGACTTGGACGCTACCCATGTTGAGGGAAGAAATCGCCAAGCGATCCAACTGCGGTGTCGACTCCATCTATTTGATATTTGCTGGAAAAATTTTGAAGGACGGTGATGGCCAAGAGAAATTGAGCCAACTGGGTATGAAAAATAGTGCCAAAATTCTTGCGAGTCGTATCTGTGCTGAAGAAGGCAAGGTTTTGATGGCCGAGGGGGAACGCACCAGCAGACTTGCCCGAGTCAAGTACAGCACTATTTTTTATTTCATTCTTTAGGTTTCTTTTTTGGGTGGAACACTGATGTTCTATCCGTTCAATTTGTTGGAACAAAAGTTCCAACTTTGTTATTTCGTTGACTTCCCTTGTTTCATTCTTTGGGTTTCTTTTTTGGGTGGAACACTAATGTTCTATCCGTTCAATTTGTTGGAACAAAAGTTCCAACCTTGTTATTTCTTTGACTTCCCTCTCTTTTTGCTGACTTCTGGCTTGTCGAAAACTAATATTCTCCTAAGATAACATTGACCAAGATGTTTTAATGCTTCTCATTTTGTTTAATTGTGCGATTATCGCCAAGTTGATTGTGATTGTGTCTTCAAAGGAATGTATTACTTGAGACCATTGCCGAGTGCTGCTTAGAAATTATATGAAGAATTGTTTTCTATTGCATGGGTTTGTGAAGTTTCCTATAGCTGTTTGTTGTGGAATTTCATTTAAATTTGTATCAAATGTGTTCTGTTATGAGTGGTCCAGGACTCCGTTGTAAGGTCACAGGCATTGGGTTTGTGTCTAGGTCCAAACCCTTCAAGCTTGGTTTGCAGAGAACTGACACGTGAACTAATACCCTGTTTTATGATACCTGAGAGTAGCGCCAAGATTAATTGACAGTTCACTCCAATACGTTATTAATTTCTGGCCCGATTAACTTACACTAGAACTTTCAAGCCACTCCATGATATTTTATGATTCATAGACAATTCGAAGCTAATATTTTCAATTTTCAGATGACCCTATATGTATCTCAATCAAGTTTTATCTGTGCCCCAACTATTAGTCTTTAATCCTTTTTCCTTAGGCTAATGGTTTCAGCTGTTGATTAGCAAAATATTCTCCTTTAATTTTATCCATTTTCTCATTTTCATCTTTAATTTCTGTGGTTGACTTGCATATAATGTAAACAGGGCTGCTGCCACAGCACTCTCCAAAAGGCATGCTGATGGCTCGTTACCCATGGAAGATTTCAACATAGAAGTTGAAGATCAAAGTGGACAAACAGTGCAGTTAGGTGGGACTGATACTTCATGCAAATGGAAAACGTCTTATCAGACAGAAAAACTACATTGATGCTTTACAAGTGCTCTCTATGGGTGAGGTCAGTTCCTGATGACTTTGTCTAATTTATTAATCTAGCCTGGTATAGTTATACTTACCTTGATATGGTTAACTGATGTGGGTTATTTCCTTTTAGGTTTATCTCATAATAATCCAAAGAACACTCGATTTCTATGGCAGGAATCATTCTCTCTTTGTGATCCAAAGGTTCTTGAGGTGAGCAATGCGATTTTCATCCACTTTATATTTCAATTATTTATATCTTGCCAAGTCATGGCATGATAGGGTTTCATAGTCATTTCTCTGAAATTGTGTACGAGTTGGTTCTCATGTTCATATTTGACAAAAGTCAATATTGAGATTCTCCTTGCTGAATGTTTGTTGTAAACATGCTTCTTGTATTGAAAGAGTTGACTATGTAGGAAATAATTTACTAGGAATAAAATGAGAAAATATGCTTATCTAAAACTGTCTCTTTTTCCAAAAGAAAGTTTCCGTATGGTGCAGTGCTAAGTTTTTGCAATAAGGTCTGATAACACATTTCTCAGGTTTCGCTTCTTTGTTATTACTGTTGCTTTGCTCCTCCAAAGTTATGAAATTGATTTGAGCTCCCACTATAACTACTTTCTCCTAGTCGGCTTTTTTTTTTTTTTTCAAATACAATCCTGCAATATTTCTTGCCTAGATCTGAAATATTTTTTGCCTTTCTGTCTGGTCAGCTTGTTGACAATGTTCCAATAATGCAAATAGACATGGTGTGGTGCTACTTTATGATCCGAGACATTAGATGGCTATCAGAGGCTGGAAAACATCTTGAAAAGGCTAGGGCTGGAATTGAGCGTGCTCATGGAAAGGATTCCTTGCGCCTTAGACTTCTACAGGGAGGCCTTTATCCTGAACTTGCATTGTGAGTAGTTTGCATACACTATTCAGTTTCTTGCGTCTTAGAAATTCTTAAAATATTCTTGTTATTACTGTGTGAGGTAGATTAATTTCCAGCACCATGTGAACAGGCAATTAAGACTAGAGCTACTTGAAGGCGTGGTGGCTTACCATACCGGTATGTTGGATAAAGCAAGAGATTCTCTGACTTCTGCAAAAGAAAAATTCATCCAGGTAAGCCGAACTATCATGTATCATATTGTGGGAAATTATGAGTCAAAAACAGTGAGATCAATCTTACAAAAATATTTTTCTTTTTCAAATATGAAGATGTCCGGATTTCTTGACATGCAATCTAGCTAAATCTGTTAAGAACAAACTATCATATTTGGTCCTTGGAAGATACTGTCTTCATCAATATAATCCTTAAAAGTTTATTGACATCATTTTGTCCTAATGTTTTGTAAAAAATATAAATTTTAGTCTTGACTTGTGAGTAAATTGATGTTATTAGAATCTCAGGGACTGAATTCATGTCAATAAACTTCCAAGGACTAGATGTCATTGGCATATTTCACGGAATAATATTATATCTAACTCATCTTTTATGACATTTCTTTTTGTTTCTCACCCTAGAAATAAGCTTACGAATTTTTCAGCTGCAAGTGCCAGATGAAGCCTTATCGTTTCTTATGAGCATGGGATTCAAAGAATGTGGTGCAAAGAGAGCATTGCGGATGGACAATAAAGATGTGGGAGTTGCCATTGATTTTCTTGAGGAGCAGAAGGTGAAGAAACGGAGAAAGCAGGAAGAAGATATAATGAGAAGAGATGAAATTAGGTGAGTGTCATGATGTTTATCGACTTGCATTCTCTGTGATATATCATTGCTTAATACCATTCCCCCTTGCGGTGCCTCTGAGAAAATAAAAATGCAGGGAACAAAAGTGTTATGGGTTGACACCCTTAAAGAAAGCTGTGGATCTACAGAAGTTGAAGGATTTGGTCTCCCTGGGGTGAGTACTAAGTTAATCTTGCTTTGATCATTTTAGAGATATTAATAAGACCAATCCTATAAATCTTCACTTAATATCTAAGTTTCCATGACGAAGTGATTCTTGACAGGACATTAAAGTCTTTATGACCACGTTGTTGAAGGAATGTAGTAGAGATTTTGACAAAACCAATACCTTCACTTGCACTACTTCAGCTTATGTGATAAAAAAGAAATTGATGGATTATTCATGTAGGGGCCTATGTCATAATAAAATCATATATTTGGTCAGTGATAACGTCAGTAACTTGTTGGTAACTATTATGAGACACTTTCCATTGTAAATATAGAGTAAATTAGTTTGACGTCTAGAGAGATGCTAAACTTGAAATCATCTCTTAGTCTTCTTTCAAAATTAAATTAGTATCTTGTATTCGAAACATTCATAAACATTTGGCAAAAAAAAAAAAAACGAAACATTCATCAACAATTTGTCCATCTTTTGAAGTTTGCACATATACTTGATGTGAAAAATCACGTAATTTCTAAAACCGCAGGAGACTTGAATTTAAGTTAGGCAAATTTTAAGGCAGCCAAGTGTAATTTACGTTTTAGCCTATTGTTGCTGTGACAATAGCGTTGCATTATGTTTTCCTGCTACTTATTGCTGATATGATCTATCAATAAGAATGTTATTCCAGAATTTCCTCATTAAACTAATATAGCTCAACGCTTCTGGTTCTGGAAGATTTGAGAAGGAACTGGCTGCTGAAGCCCTCCGAAGAAATGAAAATGATTCTGACATGGCATTGAATGATCTGACAAATCCAGAAACCACTTCTGCTATGCAGGTTGGTATCTATATGTCTGCATGTTATAACTTCAAACTGTTCAGCTAATCACTCTCATTAACATGAAGATTCACGTTGAGAAGAGGAAAGCAAAACGGCTGAGGAAAGATAAAGAGTCTCAAATTGAAAAATTTGTCTGCATGGGGTTTGAAATGTCAAGAGGTACTATAGTTCTTTAGCTTCTAAGAATGGTCGTCATCGCGCACGTGTTGCATCAGGTTCTGATATTGCTTTCTTGTTGGCAGTGGTATCTGCTGTCGAGGCTGATGGCTCTTTGGATCAAATAATGCAAAGGCTGACCGCGCAACCCGAGGAAAACATGCAAACTGAAGCAAGTTCAACTGATGCTAACTCTGCAAGTTCTGCTCCCTTGCCAGATGACAATGGTTCTAACATTCCAGGCCTAACTGAGGACTTTGAAGGTCTATCAGAAGATCTCGGCAGAGCAGAGGAGCGAGATGTGGAAATGGAAGATGAGCTTTCTGCAGATATATTAAATGATTATGCCTTGGCTGACTATGATATCGAAGTTAATATAGAAGGGGAAGCCTTAACAGAATACATGTCTCTGTTGAAGTTAGCAGGTCGCAGCAGTGGGCAAGAATTGCCTTCTCAGTAAGGGAACATGGCAATGAAGAATAATAATGATTAGTTTATGTAAATAATTGTAAAAAGATAGGTGAAATTGTCGGATGGATTATAACTTCATCCAATGTGGTTCTCATTCATTGCAGCAAAATATATAGAGTACAAGAGACATCGGTCATCGCTAAAGATCTTTATTTGAAATTTGAAAAACAAATTCCATAAATCTAGCTTATTGAAACTGATCCTAATAATCAGGAATAATGGTTACTGATTCTGATCCTAATGATTAGGAATCATTTTTATTATATTCATCACACTCCCTCTTAAGTTAGATCATAGATATTAATTATGTCTAACTTGTCTACTAATCCCTCAAAGGCATCTTCTGGCAAACCTTTCATAAGGATATCTGCAATTTGCAGATTGGTAGGCACATAGGATTGATAGATGACCCCATCTTGAACCTTCTCCCTTGTATAGTGTCGATCCACTTCAACATGTTTGATTCGGCTTTGTATTGGATTTAGTGCCATATTGAGGGTTGCCTTATTGTCATAATAAAGTTTTGAAGGTGAAGCAATCTGCATTTGAGCTTCTTCAAAGACCCATTTTTTTAGCCACAGTCCTTCCATAATACCTTGAGCAAGGGACCTTAATTCACTTGATTGGAGGCACTGGAACAGGAGGATCGCTGGAACTGTCTTGAGATACTTGATTCGCTCGAGGCTTACCTTTCCGAGGTTTCCAATCCATTGGTTTACTATAGAGGTTCCAGCATTTGTCACGAGAATGACCAGACGTTTTGCAATGATCACACACAGGACGACCTTTATGAAAGGGTATACTGGACTCAACAGCTTTGCTGACCAAAGCAGAGGACTCTGAGGAGGACGAAGCAGGGGCTGGAAGTATCACACGGCGTCGAGATTCTTCGCGCCGAACCTTCAAGAAAGCCTCCTGTGCTAAAGGGAGGTCCTTATGACTTAGAATTTGAACTTCTTCAAATTCAGGATTGAGGTCGGTAAAGAATAGCACATCACACGAGTAGACTCGAGATTCAACTCCTTCAAATTCAACTCAACTAATGTTACATGGAATAAATATAAACATCAATTTGCATAAGGACACAATATGTAACCATTTCATAAAAAACTCTAAAAGCTATTCATGAGGAATGCTATTAAGAATGTGATATCAAAGGTCAATAGTTTATGGACATCCACATATATAAAGTAGGTTTATAACACTCCTATTGAATGTTCATGAACAAATATTATGTCTCGTTAAAATCTTACCAGGAAAAATCTAGTGAGACAAAAACCTAGTGAAGGAGGACTCAATACATATTGAAGCTGCCTAATTAAAAACCTTAACAGGAAAACTCATTGGAATTAAAAATTGGTTAAGGAAAAGAGTACATCATGATCTTTACTCTCCGTGATAACATTATATTTCCTCCCCTTAATGATAATATCACTCACTAATGACAGTATCACTTATTATCATTAAAACATATTTCTTAAATGTAAATGTCATCAATGATTTTTCAGATAGTTAATATTTTTTATCTGAACTACATAAATGCATTGCTATCAAATTATATGCTAAAATGTATTTCTTGATCATCTCTTTTAGATATGTTGAATAAATATACTCGTTATATCTTCCGGATATGTTGATTCATTCTACATATTTTTCAATCACTTATATATACACTCAAATTATTTAATTCACACAACATTGAATGCTTTTCTTAGACAAGCTTCTAGAGTTGCATATCTTTCAAGCATTTTGATGCACATTTTACTATTTATTGAGCCATATGTATATGTTTTAACAATATTCATTATATGCTTATTTTTCATATATTCTGACAGACAATTAATTATTTTTATCCACAACAAAATTATATACCTTATACCTCATCATAATCATACCATTGTGAAAACCAGTTGTCACGTAAATGTTTATATTCCATAACAACTTCATAATTCTCACATATTGAAATGATGCAATTATATTTTATTGCATCTTTTCCCTTTTTCCTTTTATGTTGGCCAATCACTTTCGTGTCATCCTTTTATGATATATTTATATATAAAATCCTCATTTGATCACTTGAAATTATTATCAAAACAGTTGTCAACAGCTTTATCTTTTTTGTTCTATTTTTTACATTACGACATAACTTATCAAAATCTCAATATTACTTTTCAGGTACGTGAACCTCTATTGAGGCTTTTACAATTAGTTATATTTTGGCCTCTTCTAGACTATCAGCCTCCTCAATATGATCATCTTAATGATATGCTCCTCTTTATCCAAAGTATAATATTTGGAACCGATTGGTTTATTATGCTTCAAGCATGTCTCATTTTCATTTATACTAATTGGAGTATTTTCAGCTGGAATATGGAATTTAACTATACTCATTCAAATCAATAATAATATATGGAAAATATTTTTTATAATATTTTTTGAATGCAATAATCGATGAACTTCTAGCAAATATTCGTGATGATAATGTGTTGTAAAATAGGAGATTTGAGATCGAGGAGATGAACAAATAAGAGAGAAATTGTAAAGAGGAGAGGAACAATTCTTATTCATCTTAATGTACCTCATATGTATTGTATAGCTTTTATATATATAGGCCTTCAACTCAACTAATGTTACATAGAATAAATAAAAAATCAATTCCCTTAAATACATAATACGAAACCATTTCATTAAAACCTCTAAAACCTATTCATGAGGAACGTTATCAAGAATGGGATATGGAAGATCTATGAATATCCTCGTGTGTGTGTGTAAGGTAGGTTTACAGTTTTTTTGTTTTTAAAACAGTTATTTTATTTTGAAAATTAAAAAAAACAAATTAACATGATTGAAAATGCGTTTTTGGCTGTGTTCGAGAAAGAGCAAAATCTAAAAAATACAAAAAAATCAGTACATCCTTTTGATGTTCTGCTACTTTTTGTTCTATAAAATTATAGGAGAGACAGAAGATTATTTTTCATTAATGACAATTATGTGAGTAAAGAAAATTATTTTCACCCTTCAGTTCACCATTTTAAATATATTTTTTAAAACAGCAATTCAAACAATTTTGTTTTCAATTTTTTCCTGAACTTGTTCTAAAATATTATCCTAGAGAATTGTTCTAAGAAAATAAAAATAGATCATAGAATGAAATAAACCCTAACATTAACATTCGAACCATTAAGTCATACCATTTTACAAGTCAATTTTCCAAAATCACATTACATAAAGGGGGAAATATTCCAGAAACCTTCAAGATCCTTTTCTATTTTTAATCAACATTCAAGAGCCTTTTCAAGATAAACTGTATATGAAAACCTGATATTGTAACAAAAATTAAAGCAGTGAAGCTCTCTATACATCCACCGGAAAGAGGACCTGTCTGCAAATTATATGTCTACCATACTGATCGCGCCATTTACATCATTATTCTGAATCATCAATTACTGTATCTGTGACCATAACAATCTCGTTAATTTTGTCTTGTTCGACTTTAGTTTCCTTGTAATCCTTAGGAAGTACATTACAGTTGATGGTGTGCGACATAGGTCTCTCCTCTTGAAACAATCTATGCAAGGTAAATTAAAAGCATACATGAATACAAAATCATATAACTCAACAGATACAAGAGGCAACTTGGTATTTTTCCCATAAAAGTTGGAGGGAAAGAGTCAGAGAGAACTTACTGGTGCTTGCATAAAGTAGGGCATTGAATTGTGAGTGCATACTTGCAAGTGGAAAGCTCTGTTATAGAACTAATCATTGCTCTTGGCTCTGAGCATACGAACCTGACCTGTTGTTAAAATTTTGAATCAGTATGCTTGGGTAAGAAAGAAAATGAAAACAGATTTCTGTAATTTCTTACCTCTGTCTCTCGGGGCTTATTTGTAAGGTCACATACGGTACCGTTTGTGTATTGGTGAGCATGGTACCTGCGTGCATAAAATAATATAAATATTAATACACACGAGTATTTATTCCATCATCCTATATCATGTGAAAGATTTCTCAAAGATCAGCCAACCTTGAACCTTGTTACTTGGTTATATTCATTTAAGGAGGGGTACCTTTGAGATGCATCCTGGGAACGAGGATCCTTCAATGTAGAAATGTCAGAAAGATTTCTGTTGAAGGCAGCAGTGGCCTCTTCATCATACTCTCCCAGTACGAATTCCTGGACCAACTGAAACAATGGGACAAGTACGTGAAATTATTTACAACTCAAATAATCTTTAAAGAAAGTTCATGACAATACAAATGAGAACTGCTAGAAGAACATCCTGAACGTCTCGTAGGGAAATTGACATGAATAACAGGCTTCTCCTGTCAAGAATCACCGCAACTAACAAGACTGAATCTGTTTAGCGAATGTTGAAGTCAAAAAAATAATAATAATAATTCCATTGGATTGATCTGATCCAACTAGTTAACAAAACAACCCTTAAAAAAACTATGTTCTCATGCAACTGTGAGTGAATTAATTTTAGTTTCTCTTTTTAGGTTAGAGTGGGTGATTAATTTAAACTTGTTTATTTATTTGATTCACATCACAAATTAATTGTCCCCCACCACTAGCCGGGAGGAAAAGAAATGATGAGTTAATATAAATAGAATGAAGGGCTAAAGCTACCTTATCATCCTCCACATGTAGTTGCCGCAACTTCTTTTGATAGCAAAATTCATATGACCACCAACCTTCTTGCTGCAAACACATTATTAATATTAGAACATGATTCAAAATAAATATTGTATGATAGAAAAGGTTTTGATATATACTAACTCTGATAAAACATCGATCCTTCAATACTTCTAACAATTCATCTGGCGTTTTTAGCTTAATCCGTTTCTCAGATTCAACAATCATGCTGCTAATATTGTGCTGGATAACTGGCCTTCCGCTTTTTTCTTTTTCCACCTTAGGCAAAAAGCATATAAATTTCTGGCCATTTTTATCTGGCATGACCATAGCTTCCTGGTCATCATCCTGTTAATAAAGCACCAAAAAGAGGGGATGGATCTTAGAGATGGGTTCTTTTTTGGGCCCCCCGGGGGGGTGTTAAGCACAAAGTTCTGATTTCTCCTAACAAGAATAACAGAATTAAAACACAAACAATAGGAAAAGGATATGAAAAAGTAAATAAACATCTAACAGATATCACATTTAATAAGAGTTCCCACACAGAAAAGCAACTTAGAATGAACAAGAGGTGTATCACCCATGGAAAGGCAACAGCAAATGAATGCAAATTCATTTACGCTTACAGGATGAAATGGAGAATCTTCTGGATGGAATTCAATCTTGTACTTTGGTTCACGAGAGCTACGACCAAATGTGCCCCCACCTACGAACAAATCAGTTAGCGCATTAGTGATTAAGCTTAAATAAGAGGCGCAAAATCTACAGCACAGAATATTGCCTAAGGCTAGATGCATGGAACAGAACCGAAAAAAGACGCAGCTGAACGTACTAAGAAAAACATTTGGATCCGTTTGGTAAAACGGTGGAGAAGTACTTATGGCTTTATTCACATAAGCCGAGACAAATATGTAGAGGAGATTGTGTCGTTTTACAGAAAAACACTGTTGAACGTGCTTATGGCTACAAGCCAAGCGTTGCCAAACAAGCACAAGCTTACATAAACTTGAAGCTCTTCTTCCACAAAATGTTAACCACACGATTTAAACTTTCCATTTATTCTCCTACCAAAAGAGTCCTGAATTTCATCACCCATTTTTCAAATTACCCAATAACAAAATCGACCAATTCAAGTTCCCTCAAAAGGCAAGAAATAACCCCCCAACCAACAAAAAGCAACAATGAAGCCAGTTGGTGACAATGCGAGTAAACCATTGAGTAATGAAGAAAAAAATAAGGCAAGGATTTGAGAATGGGAGACAACGTAGAGAGCAACCAAATTATTGAGTAAAGAACATGGAGAATACTCCTAATTGGAGGGAAAAAGAAGCAGAAGCGTTGGATTACCAAGATGAGCTGGGAAGATCTGGTCGGCTAACACATGGCTAAAAACGGTAAAATAAAACAAGATGAAGAAGAACGCCTTCATCTCGTCCGCGTCAGGTTTATGGTACCAGAAATCGGAGAACCAACCGCTCAACCCAAACAAATCCGAAGCCGACTGACAACGCTGAATCAATCGAAGATGGCAATCAATAAGTCGCTATGGAGAGAGAAACCTCCGAGGAGAGACCACGCAAGCATGCCAATCACCGCTTGCCACACCATACAAGTTGCATAAACTTTATTTCTTCACTTTTTGTAAAAGCCCACTGGGCTGACAAACTAGACCCGTCAGGTTGCGTAACATTTTAATTCTCTTTTTGGTAAAAGCCTCTAGGATGAAAACTAAGCCTATCTCATAACATGTATAACATGAACTTTTCTCTAAATTTTTATAAAGCTCAATGGGCTAAAACGTTGCATAACCTTATGGATCACTATCTAAAGCCCAATGGGCTGATAGAATAGGCCCATCCAGTGCGATAGCCTTCTCCAATTTCATTGTAAAAGCCCATTGGGTTAAAAATCTGGCCCACCAGATTGAATAACCTTTTTGTTCAACCTTTTCAAAGCCTAGTGGGCTAATAAATAGCCCATGGACTGAAAAGTAGGCCCATCAGGTTGCGTTACCTTTTTCACTCAATTTTGTAAAAGCCCACTGGGTTGAAAAGTCCGTCCATCATATTCTTTTTTGCTCACTTTTGTAAAAGCCAACTGGGCTGAAACATGAGGCCCATTCCGATGCATAAACTTTTCGCTTAAATTTTCAAAAAGCCCACTGGGTTAAAAATTAGACCCATCATGTTGTATAACCTTTAGCTCAGTTTTATGAAAGCCTATTGGGCTTACAAACCAGACCCATCAGTTTGCACAGATTTTTCCGATCAAATATTGAATAATAAAATTTAGAGGAAATTGGGAGAATGACCGTTGAAAATTTAAATAGTGAGAATGATCTGATTAATTTTTATAGCAACTGAGTATTAGCACTCTGCAAACTCTAACGCTGCATAACAATACTTTGACTTATGGAAAAAGTAATTTTTTAGTATTTTCAAATTTTTCCCAACAATGCATTAATTATTTTTATAATAATTTTTCTGTTAAATTTAACATATTATATAATTATATAAACGTGTATTAATAAAATTCATGTCTTTTTAATAGTTTTACATCTAATATTTTTTATTACTCTCAATTTTTCAAATTGTTTTTTAAAAAAATCAATCCAAACATAAATAAAATCAATCTAACTTTTACCCTGCTTTAAGGTGTAAATTTGTTGTCAAAGATTTTACTCAGGGGAATATTATCTCAAATTTTTTTATTTAATGTTGTCACATGAGTTTTAAAATGTGATAATTTTACCCACGCGATTTGTAAACTAATGTTAACTACTAAAAATTGATGTTGATCATTAATTTTTTTAACGATAGGAATTAAAATTGCTACATTTTAAAATTTCTGAGCAACAATACTCTTATATGAAAATTTTTAAGACAAATTTATACTTTAACTTTGAGAAAAAAGTCATTTCTATTTTGATATAAATTGAACATGTTTACCATAACATTATAAAATCATGTTTACATAAAACATGATAAACTATTCTAATATACTTATTTTATAAGTCTAATAATAGTATCTACATTGAGGTTTGAGTTTTTTTTTTGCACTAGACCAATGTATCCTCCGCCCGCAGCAGTAACTAATCCCCTCGTTGGTTTGCAGGCACTTCAATGAGTGGGACAACTGGTCCTGAATTTTAAAGGAGCTGCATGTCCAAAACATGATTAAAAGCCTAACCTTATTTAAGTTTGGATCAATACCGCTTATGTTAAAGTTTGAGTTGGACTGCAGAGATTTTAGGTGGCTGTTTGAAAGTTGCGACGACTGACGAACAGTTGAAGGGGCCTAGACTGGTTCGTCGGCTTTGCTTCGGTCACGTGGTTCTCGCAGTTGCAGCCAATGCTTCGGTGGGCCTTCCATACCAAAAGTGTGGGCCCCCAAAAAAACAAAGGTCGTCCTCTATTTCATTTTTATCAGAAAAAAGGTTAATAAAAAAATACAGAGTCCCAGCTTTGTCTTGCCCTTGTTACCTTCTTGTTTTGTATTTGTGCTAAGATTCTTCTCTCCCCACTTTTGTTTTATTTTATCTCCAAGAGAAATTACATGACAAAAACAAAAAAAAAAGTATGTCAATTCCGTAATTTCGTAAAGATATTATATTTCACTTTAGGAGTTTTTCATGGAATTGCATAATGCAATATTATGAGAAGTGAGAAACAAAACAATGATTAACTTTATAAGACGCCAACGGCCAAGAATAATCTATCAACTATAAGATGACATCACCTTATTTTTTAAGGTTATTAATTACGAATTCATAAAGGCTCCCCAAAATAGTTCTTCTCTCGTAGAGATGGGACCCACATACGGCAAAATAACAAGAAAACCATAACACAAGTATCTTCGGTTGTTAACAAGAAAAAGAAATCGAGTGGAACAAACGTATATGGGACACGAAATTCTGATAAAAAGAAAAGGCCCGGCCAACTTAGATTTTCTTGAATTTTCTGCTCCTGTGGCGTTTACGTCAAGATTGGAAAAATCTTTCAGTGTACAGAAGGACCAATACAACGTGGGTCGCTTTTCTTTTTCTTCCATTCCTTCCTCACATCCCATTCTCTTCGCCAGACTTTCTCGCTCAAAGTCCATGCCTTGTCTCTGAGTTTTCTCGGTTAAAGTTCTATACTTCTTCCAGGCTTTGTTACACAGATAAGTTCTTCTTCCTTCTTAAACTTTGGGTTTTCACTCTTTCTCATAGAAGCTTAGTGGGTTGTCAGGTTTGGATGGTAATACCCCTTTCCTTCGAATCCGGTTTGTGTTGTTCTTCTCTGTGTTGGGATTGAGAAAAGAAAAGGAAAATCCTAATTTGCATTGGCTATGTTCTGA
Source organism: Vachellia pachyceras (assembly GCA_025593235.1). Classification (NCBI taxonomy): domain Eukaryota; kingdom Viridiplantae; phylum Streptophyta; class Magnoliopsida; order Fabales; family Fabaceae; genus Vachellia; species Vachellia pachyceras. The sequence continues at coordinate 6,023 of JANTPZ010090664.1, read as the reverse complement.
TTCTCAAACTCTAGCCATTCTGATTACTAGAGGACAACCTAGTCGATCTCAGGAAGCAGAGCTTTCAAGATTTCAAGTTTGTCTTCTCGTAGATTCCAACCTATATGCTTTATTGACACGCCTGTATAAATTGGGTAGCTCTATGTATCATTTAGCTAGCTTTTGATATCTGAAGCTTTTTTATGGGGCTGGATTGGTTATTATCTTGTGTATGCACTTCAGTTGAAAATTTTTTTCTTTTGTATTTGTGGGATTGACTTGATTGAACTGTTAGTGTCAAATTTTCCTGGGTCAAGTTCTTTTACTGTTAGATTCTTGGGTCCACAATGGGTAACAAAAAGAAACAAGTTGGAGAAAAATCAAGTGATAACGGTGGAGATAACAGCTCAAAAGCTTATGATAAGGATACTGAGGTGTTTATTTCCATGTCCCAAGAGTTAAAGAGTGAAGGGAACAAGCTCTTCCAAAGGAGAGATCATGAAGGAGCCATCTTAAAATATGAGAAAGCCATTAAATTGCTACCAAGGAATCATATAGATGTGTCTTGTCTGCGGAGTAACATGGCTGCCTGCTACATGCAGATGGGATTCAGTGAGTACCCGAGGGCCGTTCACGAATGCAATTTAGCTCTTGAAGTTACTCCGAAGTACAGTAAAGCCCTTTTGAAGAGGGCAAGGTGCTATGAGGCTTTAAATAGGCTGGATTTAGCTCTCAGAGATGTTAGTACTGTACTGAAGATGGAGCCAAACAATGTTATGGCATTGGAAATTTCGGAGAAGGTGAAAATTGCACTTGAAGAGAAGGGATTAAAAGTATCTGACTTCCCAATTGAACCTCCTTGTGTGCCTCAAGAAGCAGTAAAAGAGAAGAAACACAAGAAGAGCAAAAAGGTTGAGTTGAAAAAAGAAGTTGAAATGCCTGCTGAGGAGAAGTTGGAAGACAAGAAGTCAGAGGACAGTGTTGAGCAGAAGAAGGCTGTGAAAAAATCTGAAGAGAAGTTGGAAGACAAGAAGGTGGAGGACGGTATTGATAAGAAGAAGGCTGTGAACAAATCCAAAAAGAAGGTGGCCAAGGAAAATATTAATGAAAAGAAGGCAGATGATATAAAGGAGGTTATTGAGGAAAAGTTTAATGGAAGTCAGGAAGATGCAGCTAATAAGAAAACAGTGAAACTTGTTTTTGGTGAGGACATTAGATTTGGGGAGTTGCAAGTCAATTGCAGCCTCCAGTATCTAAGAGAAGTTATCAGCGAGCGATTTCCAAGCCTCCGAGCAGTTCTTGTCAAATATAGGGATGAAGAAGGTGATTTAATCACAATCACTTCTGATGAAGAATTAAGATGGGCTGAAAGATCAGCAGGATCAGACAGTTCTATCCGCTTATACATAGTGGATGCTGATCCTGAGCAGGATCCATTGTTTGAGAAAATTAATGAAAAGAAAGGACAAAAGCATGTAATTGATAATTCACTTGAGAATGGCTGTGTGGTAAAGGAAAAGGAAGTGATTAGTTCATCTTGCATTGAGGATTGGATAATCCAGTTTGCCCAACTGTTCAAGAACCATGTTGGAATTGGATCTGACAGATATTTAGATTTTCATGAACTTGGAATGAAACTCTATTCTGAGGCTATGGAGGAGACAGTTACCAGTGATGAAGCACAAAGCCTGTTTGACATGGCAGGAGCTAAGTTCCAAGAAATGGCAGCTTTAGCATTGTTCAACTGGGGAAATGTTCACATGTCCAGGGCAAGGAAGAAAGTGAATTTCACAGAAGAATCTTCCAAAGGCACTCTGCATGAACAGATAAAAAATTCATACGAATGGGTGCAGCAAGAATATAAAAGAGCAGGAGAAAAATATGAAGCAGCCATTGAAATTAAGCCCGATTTTTATGAAGGATTCCTGGCACTAGGGCAACAGCAATTTGAGCAAGCAAAACTTTCTTGGTATTATGCAATTAACACAAATGTTGACTTAGCAATATGGCCTTCTGATGAGGTTCTTCAACTTTACAACAATGCTGAGGAAAACATGGAGAAAGGAATGCAGATATGGGAAGAATCAAAATACAGATGCTTGAGTGAAGATTCTAAATCAAATGATATCAAATTCCATTTACAGAATATGGGATTGGATTGCCTATTGCAGAATATATCATCAGAAGAAATTTTAGCACAGGCAACAACTTTGAGGTCTCAAATAAATATCCTTTGGGGCACCATGTTATATGAGCGTTCAATTATGGAATTCAAATTAGGGCTACCAATATGGCATGAATGTCTAGAAGTTGCAGTTGAGAAGTTTGAACTTGCTGGAGTTTCTCCAACAGATATAGCTGTCATGTTGAAGAACCACTGTTCAAATAATACTGCTGCTGAAGGTACTAGTTCAAACTAGTTAGTAGAAACTTTGCATCTGAATGAAGTTGTACTTATATATATTAATGTTGTTCATCAACAGGTCTAGGATTCAACATTGATGAAATAGTACTAGCATGGAATGACATGTATGAAGCTAGAAGGTGGCAGAGTCGAGTTTCATCATTTCATTTGGAACCCTTATTCAGAAGGCGAGCTTCTAAAATTTATCATGCGTTGGAGCTTGCATGATTTGCTTCCTATTCTCCAAGTTGATAGAGAGGTAACTTATATTCTGTATTCCATATTAAGTAGAATGGGATGTTATGGGTATCTAAGTGAACGGGAAACTCTACGCCCAAAAACTAGCTATTAAGATGAGATAACCAACTTACTTAAATACTCTATTGAGCATTTTATTCTACTCAAAGTATGACTTGTTATCCTATACTACCGGGTCTCCATCATATTCATATGTGATAACATGATAGATGTTACCTTATGAATGGCTGGTATCATATAGCTCAACTGTAGAAACAGTTAAATTTTCTTCATTTTGGATGTTTGGGACATTAACATATGGAATCATCTGCAACATTTGTTTCCAGTATGAGTTGAAATGGTGGATGTTTCTCCAGATCAATTTAATTCTTTACTCTGCACTATATTGTTTAACGAAACTTATATACATTGTCTAAAATCATCCTTGTTCCATTTTTTCTGTGCAGGTATTTCTCTTGTCACTTTTAGATTTCATATAGAAGAGCTATTCTTTGCACTGCACATAGATGTTCTATTTCCAAGAACAGAGTTCTCTGTCTTGCATTACACGTTGGGAAGACTGTAGTTATAGACTTACAGCGACTTATATTTAGTTAGTCCATGTTTGGAAACATATTGTCAAAGGGTTGCTTTCCAAACACGTCCTCAGTCTTTGCTTTACCTCATATGTTGGAGTGCAAGTTTTTAGTGATCAGTAGGACATTATTAACTAGTACCAAAAGCAGTTGAAGAGTTGTTTAGTCCTGTCACTTATTGTAATCTTTTATTAAGTTATTGCTTTCTAGATATTAATTTGTACTGGATCATTTAACTTACTATTATTGGCTAGTTATATTTTGAATATCAAACAAAAATACACAAAGTAAGAAATTTAGAAGTATGAAAAGAAAATAGTTGAAGAGTTTATTTCTTAAAGTTAAGCGTTTAGAATATATGTTGCATATTACTTACAATCTTGCTGGCCTATGCTATTTTGAAACATCAACTCACTTAAAATTCGTTAAAAAAATAAAAACACGCTTGTTTACCGAAAAGAAAAAAAAGAAAAATAAACAACTAGTAATTGTTGGTTGGAAAAAACTTGTTCCAGATTTTAGGCGTAATTTTAAATATATTGATTGTTGCCCACCAATAAATATGTTCAAAAAAATTGCATAGCATAATTATGATCTATTGAACCAAATAATGAAAAAACGTGAATTAAATTTGTCTTTTGATTTAAAACACAGTGAACAAGAGAAACAATTTATGCTCTGGCGAAAAGAACATAAGAAACTAATTCTACTTTCTAGTTTCAACCTTCTAAGAAGTCCTTGATGAAAAAGAAACATTGTTTGCACAGCCATGTACACTTGTCCAGAACACAGGACCAACGATGCACTGGTCGAAACATTTTTACTTCTTCCATCTAAATGTTGTGGTATTACATATTGGAAATGCTTTGAGATTTTCTGAATCTCAATTCCATGAGTTTTGCACATTAGTTTTGACCCTTTGCTTACTTCGGTTTTTCTTTTAATGACTAAAATCAACAAAAGTAACTCCTAACCAATATCTATGCAAAGTTAATGCTAGATAGTGAATCTTATCGGTTTTATTTTAGTAACCTTGAAGCATTTTGTTCTGTAGACATCAAGATTTGAATCCATCAACTATATCTGGGTTCTTTTCATGACATCTTGGCTAATTAGGATCATGAAGTTTCGGGAACTTGTTTGGCCCTTGCTAGAGTTGATACTATGCAATCGCTTTTAAAATCCATATATCTTGAATCAAGGGCCAAACAACCAAAATCCATATATCTTGAATTTTATGAATGGCTAGAAGATGCTTGATATATTGCGTATGTACATTTAGGAGAACTGACCCCTTCTAACCTTATTTTGCTTAATGGCCGTTTATGAATATTCAAGACAAAGAGAGCTGCCCCAGGTTGAGAAAGAATTCGCGTCCCTGGTCTATTCTAGTCGAAAGCTAATCAAATTGGGAAGCTCAGATAACAAAAAATCATGTAAAGTGCTTTCCTTGAACATGTTCGCCGAAACTTCCTTTTTCAAAAAGTGGGTGCTTTTTCGAAAAGTGCTTTTTTTGTAACATACTTTTTATAATGTGCTTTTCTGAAAAGTGTTTTTCTTTGAATGTGCTTGTACCATGCTTTTCCGCTAAGTCCCATCAGCTCCTTGAGGACCGATCCAAACAGGCGACTTAGATGCTAGCTATAATCCACACTGCCCTGTTTGGTATGATGGAATTGTGCACATGAAAATGGAAATGGAGCCCAATTCCATCATACATGCATGTTTGGTAGGATGGAAATGGAATTCAATTCCATTTCCATATCCACCAAAACTCACTTTTTCAATTTCATCTTTCAACCTCAGCTTTGCAATTCCAACTCTATAGAATCCATTTTTTCCATTTTTGCCCTTCACATCCGTTCGCCGTCTTCAACCATCCTGTGACCTGCGAGCGATGATGGCACCTCCGGCGACGGCTTCATCTTCGAGCACGATGGGTTCGACCGTTCGATATACCTCCGGCGACACCTTCGTCTTCGAGCACGGCGCCATCGTCTTCCAGCACGGCGCCTTCGTCTTCGAGCACGCCTTCGTCTTCAACCATGAAGGCTTCGTCTTTGGCCACGATGAAGACGGCGACGGCGACCTCCAGCGACGAAGATGGCGACGACGACTTCAGCGACGAAGACGAAGACGTTTTTGTATTTTTTTACTTTTTAAATATAAAAGGACATTTTAGTCTTTTTATGTAAAAATAGGATTCCATTTCCATGACATACCAAACGTACTTGTAAAGCTCATATCCATTTCCATATCCACCTCCATTTCCATCAAAATCAATTCCAGTGTACCAAACAAGGCATAAGTGATTTTGAGTTTCCTATATAGTACAAATATAACGTACAATATAACTAGTTCAATAACAACTCACATATTACGTGGTCTCCGTAGGGTTTCTCCTTTATACAAGAGGCACGTATGTATACCCAACAAGTGTAAGAAGAAAGAAGTGGAAGACGAAGTTTCAGTTAAGCCAAGGCCTATCCTTCTTGTACAAAAATAGAGGTGTACCGTTATGTATTAAGAAGAGTAGAGAAAGAGAATTGTTGAGGATGATCAAAAGAATGCGTGTGTTTGTTGATTAAATGAGAAAATTGGAATCAAGTTGGTTGAGGAAAAATGGAGAATGATGCATGAATTTCATAGATGGTTAATACCCATGATAAATTGAAATTCTAATAAAATTTAGTTAAAAACCTATACCCAATATGGAAATCCTTAACTCACCTATAGAAGTGACTTATAATGTGTGTTTGGAAATACGTTAGGAGAAATGAGTTTGCAGATTTCGAAAAGAATTTACG
>JANTPZ010090662.1:0-13638 GCA_025593235.1 Vachellia pachyceras | reverse complement strand
TCTCAAGCTCAAGCTCGCCGACGATCCATCTCCTTCATCAGACCCATTTCTACCTTCGTCAGCTTCTTCTCTCTGCCACCCATCTCCTTCTCCCGACGACGGCGACCCCAGGACGAGCATGACTCCACGACGACGAGGAGGAGATAAATGGGGACCAGCTCTGCGCTTCTGCTCTTCTGGAGTTCTGCAGACCAAACAAAATCAGCTCAACATCTTTTTTTTTTGCCAGGGATAAGCTCAACGTCTTTGCTCCTTTGATTTTAAAGAATTGAAAAAAAATAATTTACAAGGGCATTTTAGTATTTTCATCTTAAATCCATGTCTCATTTCCATCTCATACCAAACGTACTTTTAAACATCATTTCCATTTCCATATCCATATCTATTTCCATATCCATTTCCATTTCCATATCCATCGAAATGAATTCTACGTACCAAACGAGCCCTAAGGAAATTAAATAACTTACTTTAGATTATATATATTCTTAAATATTTATATATATCACTAGATTATTATTAATTTATAAGTCAAACAAATTAATTTGAGAAAAATGATGAATATATCAATTTATTTAGTATTTTTAATCACTCCAAAAAATGTATTGATGCATGTATTATTTATAAAGAAAAGGCATAAATGAAAAAAAAAAATACACGGCAATTTAGATTAGTTGCTTCTTAAAAATTTTCTCAACCTGATCTTTCGGGAAGATAATTAAGATTTTGATCTTTTTTATTATCATTTAAGGCCGCGAAAAGCCTATTAGGGACCCTAAACAGAGTTAAACTTGACAGTTGGCACGCACAAATCGAAAACTCAATAAATCATGGTATTTGGTTATAGTATATATAAGAAAAAGGCACTGTAAAAGACACTGCACTAGCAATATTTAAAACAAACACACACAATTCACTTTGAGATTGGACCGCCAAAACTTGCACAAACCAAATCCACCAAATTAACTTGTCATTAAGTGATAGCTTAAAAATAATACGTTGATGTATTAATAAGGAGAAATTACACTTTATGGAGCTAATTAAATAAGAAATATGATAATGCTTTTAATGCCCAAAACCTGAAAATGCTAATCAAAGACTTAGCCTAGCCCTTCCTTACCGGCATTTTTAGAAAAACCAATTGACATTTTAGAATTTTGAGTCCTAAAGTGTTTTTTTTAATTAGTCCTAAAGAATCACTGTCTTTAATAAATAATTGCTTCAGAATTCAGAGTTCAGAGTTCTTGCGTGTTTGTATTTTAACTTCATCGTATAACTATTATGATGCCATATATAATCAGACGACAATCATCAGAGACACTTCTTTCATTTTGCCATCACAAGAACTGAGTATTCAAATCAATCAAAATCTATCACGCTAAAACAATAAAATAAAAATTATATAATGAAACAAAAGGTTTAGTGATGTGATTCCACTAGCTAGAAATTCATAATTAAGTTATTTGACGAACTAACTCACGTAACTTTATTTTCTTCTTAAATCATGTTCGAGTAGAGATATATAGAAGACTATGGATTCTGTTAGGCCACATGTTCAATTGAGTCGTCATTAAAACCGCAGCAACATCACCGAAACCGGTCAAAAAAATTATCGACCACTGTTGGAACTACTTTAACATAATTAACAATACATAAAGAACGAAACTACTTGTTACACAAGTATAGAGATTTGAGTTGCACCTTTATAGAAATCAAACCACGCACGAAATAAAAATAAAATCACAGTTTGTAAACCCAAACTGATCCGAGTAAAAATGTTCAACTTTTGTGTCAGTGGCAAACATGGGGACAATATAGTTAGTTCAGAATTATTGGTTTGCTACTTCTTTTCAATGTGAATCGAACACTTGGGTTTCTCATAGACCTTTCATGGGAGGGGACCAAAGAAGCACCTACATATCAATCAAAACATGATGAGGCAGGCTACTGCATGTGAGAGATCAAAAACACTTTGGATTCAACTTACAATTCACATCCTTATGTTTTCTTCAAGTAGAGAGATGATGACTATGGATCTGACTTGAGTATTTTTGGCACTATCTCAGTACAGAAAGAATAGGTGGCCATAAGAATCTTATGTGCTAGTTTTTTGAGTTCCATTATTAGGGTTAGGGCATGTGGCATGTAACGTACAAGCACTAAGAGTGGTGAAGAAGGCCTTATGTGTTGGTATTGGGTGGACCATCATTATTATATTAGTATATATGCAGCCTTATGTATGGAAAATAGGTCTCTGATAATCTGATTTCATCACTACGTACGCTATCACCTTTTGCTGTTTGAGTTTGTGCGCAGTTCCTTTCTTCATCACTATCAGAGTTCATAGATTCAACACTTGTCAATCTTATATATCACAATATCATAAATGTAGATATTACAGGTTCAACTCTGTCTATTAATCATTAAAATTCAAAAGGCCGGTGATTCATATCAGTACGTCATATGCATGTGAGTGGATTTAGGTTGACGTTAAGAAACGAAAAAACAAGTCACACATTGAATAGTTGAGTTAAATAAAATGTATATAAGCGTACAGACTCCTAGTTTCGTTGTTTTAAAGTTTTGGGTTAAGATATAGATCGAATCATCTCAGTGCATTTTCTTTTAATTATTCTCTCTGCTTAAGCTCTTCCCCTTTTAATTTGGGGATATTTCTTAGGCCCAACAGTTTAATTTATATTACATGTCGCCCTCTTAACCTGCCTAATATTAAAATAAATTAAGCAGATATACAATTCAACAATACAATATTATATCATATAAGCTCTCTTGATAAGCTTCAATTGGGGTGTTTGGCAAAGCTTTTGAACACCCCAAAAGCACATTCAACAGTGTTTTTCGTAAAACGAGATAATCCCCTTCACACATTTACCTCGTAAATAGTAAAAACACTTCTCCACAACTTTCCCAAACGGACCAATATCCTAGAGAGACTTTTGTTTAAAGAATTTCATTGAACTATTGTGAATAAAATGTGTTTCATATTGTGGAGTATAAACCGGTCAAAAGTAGTTTAGATTCATCAGAATAAAAATCTAAACTTTGCAATTGAGACATTGTACTCAAATTCATTGCCATCACATAGTTGGACTCACATTAATCATAGCGCCAATCGATTTATTTACATTCATCAATGTATGAAAGCACTAAAATTATAAGTTATTGTCATTTGATTATACATTATTCTTAATTAATCATCTAATGATGTTTAAGTAACATGATGAGAGCCATTTTCGATGGGTCTAAACTGAACCCAAGTCCCAACACATGGAAACAACGCATGATTTGGTATTTAAATGAGGATGTTAGTTCATTGTCACAGGTCAAAGCTAACATGCCTTTTCCACTATAAGAGATAGTGAAAGTGTGGGACAAAATAATGGCAGATATAAAACCTGTCACATAAAGAAACCAGATCCATGGACACTAATAATACAGATCGATGTATATATCTATAAGTGTGTGTGTGTGTGTAAATATGGATGAAGAATGAATGAGACATTAATTTGACAAAGTGAGGTGAAGATTTAAAGGCCTCTCGATTTGGGATTTATTGGATTAAGGGGGTGTTTGGGAAAGCTTCTCAACACCCCAAAAGTACATTCAATATTATTTTTTTGTAAAATGATATAATCTCTTTCATACATTTACTTTGTAAATGGTAAAAATACTTCTCCACCGCTTTACCGAGCGGATCTAAATAGAAATATTAAATAACATTATGAAAGTTAAGTTACTGTTTGTTTTGCTGTGACATGATATGTGTCTGGGAAGAGACAAATGAAAGGACCCACATGGATGGATTCGGGAGTCCCATCATGGCTTGCTTCGGCCGACCTTCCAGATCAATTCCTCTTAGCACTCCCTCTCTCCTTTTCCATCCACTTTGTGTTTGAGTGTTCATTGTATGTTCCTTTTCATCATTTCATATATGGCACCAAAATCATTCCCTTCTTCTTTTTCCCACTTCCATGTCATTACAGGCTTGAGTAGTTCGATTTATTTTCAAATACTTATTCGATGGTTAATGTAAGAGTTATAGCTTAACTAGTTTTAGCAGATTAAAAAAGTTAGGTAAATTAGTTAATAATAATAACTATAATGTGATCTCCTAAAATACCTTTGTGTAACAAATATCTTGTAATTATTTGAATTTGATTACAACTATTGCTGAGGAAGTATTGATTTGGGAATATTGGAGTTAAATTAAATTGAGATCTTATATTTAAAATCAACACTAACCTCCTAAACTTACCCTTACGTTCAGGGCCGGAGGAGTATAATTATTTTTATATAACTTTCAGATATTAATTAAGTATAATGGGGTTGATTTTGTTATAAGTATAAAAAACAATCCATTTTATCTTTTCAAATTTATAATTTCCCTAAAAAATATTCCTTTTAGTTACACATGTTAAGAGTATTTTCATCGAAGGGTAGTTATATTCGATCAAAATAGGATATTTTAGGAAAATACACATATTTATTGCAGACAACTCAATTACTAATTAATTATATATACATATAAATTAATTGTTTAACTCTTATATGTACACACACGTATATGTTAAGTACCATACTAAATGATCATTTTGAATTTAGGTATTGCCCTGATGGCCTCAATTAAGATCAATTTTCCTTCAGTCATGCATTACCCTTCTATTTCTGGTATTAGATATCTTAATTGTTGAGTTTAAGTTGAATTGAACCCCTTGCAGTTAACTCGGTCACCATTTATTATTTCATATAAATGATGCTTTAATTTATTATTACTCTTTTTTGATATATCAACTATCAAAAGGGTTTATTACTAATGTTCTCTTATTTTTACATAACTGTATGTATAATTTTTTTTTTTGAAGATTTTAGCCATGGTTTATGATTGTAGAGACCGAGAACTATTTTGGTTGGCTGTGTTTTAATATGATGTCTAAGTGATACAGCGATGGATTCATTGCACCCACCTGAACACTATAATGCCAGTCGCTGCCTGTCTCTGTGTCTCAGATAAATCAATAAATACTCCAACTGTGATATTCATCTAATACGTGTGGTGCTTATTATTCATAAATATATTGCCAAAATTCCCCTTATTATAAAATCAAACGGGCTGAGGTTGGGACGAGCTAGTGGGCCAGTTTCTTTTATTTTTTTTAATTTTTAAAAAAATTAAACCTTTTATATTTTAATAGGATGATGATGATGTTTCAATAGTTTCGAATTTATTTTAAACTTTATTATTTCATTTTAAATGCATACTTACTTTGGAGATTGTTGATTATGTATTATGTTTTTGTATTGTAAACATTATGTTGATTATATTTTTTAGAAATGTATTGTATTTTTCTTCAGAAAAATCAAATAGACTTGGTAATTATTTTTTAAAATAAAATTTTAATAAAATAATAAAAAAATAAAATTTAAAAATAGGAAAAAAGTGGTGGGCTGGCGCGAGCTCGGGCTGCCATTTTGGCAACCCGTTTGGCCGGCAGGCCAACCCGTTTCCCAGCACTAATGAAGAATGTAATCCATTTTTTAGACCTTGTTGCAAAACCTAATTTTGGAGAATAGATTATAGGAAAATAGTTTTTATGGATTTCGAGGTAAAATCTAGATTTTGAAAAGATGATTGTGTTTAGGAAATTACGGTAAAAATAGCTTTTACGGATTTCGAGATAAAAAGCAAATGGGAAAGAGGAAAGAGAAAGAAAGATAAAAGATAAAAGAAAAATTTTATTAGGAGAGAGTGTGATTTAACAAGGAAATAACATTTTCAAAACCTAGGTTTTAAACTAAGATTTTGTTTCCAAATAACTTTTTTTGAAAATGTGAGTACTTAGACAAAATCTAGATTTTGAGATAAAACCTAGATTTTGTGGTTTCCTGCTGTGATGCCAAACGAGCCCTTAATGTCTTATTAAGAATCTAGAACCAGTTTATCGTTAATAGCCCTTCCACATGGATTGATCCTAATTAAAGCTTGCTTAGCTTATCCACCAACTTGTTTCTTCTTATTATACAGAAGCTCACCAGTTTCACTCTCTTTTCCGCACGATTCATGAGTCTACAAATGAATGTATAAATAATACTATCAATTCTTAATATAAGAGTTAGTTGATTTTTTTGAAAATTTAAAAAAGCTAAATGCATTATTTAAAAATATTTATTTAAGTGCATGATTAGATTGTGTATCAGTTTACAAGTTAAACAAATTAGTCTAAATAAAAATAATAAATATTAATATTTTAAATAATTTATTTAATTTTCTTAATATCCTAAAGAAAAAGTCAATTGTTTATATTAAGGAACAAGGAGCAAAGGTTAATGAATAGCAAATCTTGCATATTAGACACCGTATGGTGTGCCTGCATGCGAGAGACAGTCGTAAAGAATGATGTAGTGAGAATGCATTACAATACATTTTTAGAAGCACGATGTGTGTGTTTGGGAGTTTCGTTGGAAGAGAGAAGTTTACAGATTCATAGGTATTTTGTAGATTTTTAAGATGGTTTTATAGATTTCGATATGGTTTTTATGAATTTCGAGATGGTTTTTACAGATTTCGAGATGGTTTTGTTTTGACTTACGTGTACCGTTGGGGAAACGGTGTTCCCAAACAAACACAAGATCTGTTACGCAATCCACATAATTTTGACTTTTTTTTTGCCAACCACATTATTTTGACTTTTCATCATATATTTCTTGTACAAATTAAATTTAGCCTATAATTTTTTGTTGAGAGACTACTATCCTCATAAATCTATATAAAATATGAAAATTGCGCAATACATAATCCATGGGATATTATGATAAGTTACATTATTTGCAGGCCGGAAAACCAATTATATGAAACCACATATAGTGCGTTGGAATTTATTTTTGGGCCACCAAGTCATACACGGGTCCGTTTTGAATCCAGTTCAAATATTTTGGGCCGGGCTATTAATCAGCCCAACTCGCTTAGCTTGTCGAGGTGAGTGAGGCCCACCTCCAAAAGGCGGACTCTGAGCAAGAGAGTTGTGCCCACGTGCTCTGTGTGTGTTTTTGGGGGGGGGGCATGGGTTCGTATTCGTGTACAGGTAAATGGATTCTTTGAAAGATGTTATGGTCCACCATGCTCAGCTTATAAAAGCTGGCTCCACCTCAAATATTTTTGCTTTGAATCAAGTCATTCGTCTCACCACTCGCTATGGGAAAAAACGCTCTGGTAACTACTGGGAAGAATTCCTCGTTAGCTTTCCTTTCGCATGAGGAGGAAGACCTCCTGTTTCGTAGCTCAAAAAAGGTGAAGAATAATCTGAAGCAGGTAGAAGCTAATGCCCCACAGGATCCATGGCCTGAGTTGTGTAGTAAGTTCAGTACCTATCATGAAGGAGGGCCTTCCTTTTTAGATAAGCTGAAAAGGAATGATAATAGAGACATAGATGAGAAGAAGGATGATGATATGACTTCTGAGGACTTCCTATCGGACAGCTACCAGGATGGTAATGGTTCAGATTATGAAGAGCCCTTCTGTGTCACGATGGAAGATCCAGGAACTTCCCAACCTTCTCTTTCTCTGAAAAGATGAAGAAGAGGCTATATAAGGCATGGAAGTCTGCAGTAATTGTTAAACTTCTGGGAAGACAAATAGGTTACAAGACTTTAGTCTAAAGATTGCAGGCTATGTGGGCTAGGAAAGGAATACTTAACGTGATAAACATTGGCCATGGATACTTTGTTGTCAAGCTATCCAACAGGGAGGACTATTTTAATGCATTGACAAGAGGACCATGGATGCTCTTCGATCACTACCTGACAGTGCAGCCATGGGAACCTGGTTTCAAAGCTCACAAAGCAACAATTAATAAGGTGGCGGTGTGGGTCAGGATTCCAAAAATCCCTATGGAGTATTATGATGAAGCTGCCTTGACTTATATCGGAAATAGGATAGGCAAGACCCTCAAAGTGGACATGAACATTTCATGCCAGCTAAGAGGTCATTTTGCCAGGATTTGTGTGTTGGTGAAGTTAGGGAAGCAACTTATGTCAGGTTTTAAAATAGATGAGGAAGAGCATTTCTTGGAATACGAGGCTTTGCACCTCCTTTGCACTAAATGTGGCATTTACGGGCATAGGCATGATGCTTGCCCAGTGAAGAATGCTGCAAAAGTTTCCAGTGGGGGAGAGAAGGAGTATGAAGGAGACAAACAACCTGGCGAAGGTGATCAGGAAATGGTGCAACCATCTGAGCAATGGAAAGTAGTAGAAAAACGTAGATTAAGGAAGAGCAAAGATAGGAATGGCGAACAGGCGTCGACGGTGAAAACTGAAACGCGCTTCAACGTTCTCAATGACATCGCCGCCGTGAACGAGCTGAACCACGAAGCTACGCCTCCTGCTGTGACGAAGGTTGTGCCTACAGTTGCAAAGCTTCAGACGGGCCAGACACCTACGAGACGTGCTCAAAGCAGTTTATAAGGAAATTAGAAAATGGGAGTAACAGAGATGCAGCGTAATTCGGCTGATGGGACAGATGGCACGCTACACAGGGTTTTAGGTGGGAGAGCCCAGAAACGTGGCAGTGCTAAGACGACAGAGAAGCGACTAAGGAAAGAAATTAATTCTGGAAAGACAGCTGAAAGAAATTAGGAGCGTGTGGGGTTAGATAATACTGTGCTTTCATTGACTCTTGGGGAGGAAAAAAGGGGGTTTGATGGGGACATAATGGCAAATGGGTTTATTAACGGACAAGAAGTTTAGGGCGAGGAGATGCTGGACAGGGCTGACACTTTGGGCTTGGATCCGGGCGACGCTTGCATGACGTCCAGTACGTTTTGGACAGGAGAGAAAGATGGGCTTGGAGATGAAGGCCCATTAATGCTGGAGGAAGAACCTGGGCCGTCGGAAGGCGGAACATGTGTGCCTGAGATTCAAAACTTGGACATTTGCCAAGGGGAAGCTTAAAGTCTGTGAGGTTTCTTTATTTTTTTAATTATTGTTAATCATGATAAAAATTCTATATTGGAATATAAGAGGTGCATATGGAAAAGGGCTCTTGAGAAATTTAAATATGGTCTTGAATGATCCCAAACCCAGTTTGATTTTTCTTTCTGAGACTAAATGCAATAATATTTCCCAACTCCATTCTTTTAATAGTTTGGGTTTTGATGAAATTAGATGTATTCCTAGTGAAGGTAGGTCTGGTGGTTTAATTGCTGTTTGGAAGTCTGCAAATATTTCTATTAGAATTATTGAGGAAAATAGACAATTCTTTCATTGTGAATGCATTACTCCTGGAAGTCCTAAATTTTTAATTACTGCTGTCTATGTTATTCCTCATTCTAATTATAAGCATTTGTTATGGGAAAGGTTAGATTCTTTGGCTGCAGGCATTTCTATTCCGTGGATTGTGTATGGTGATTTCAATGACATAATTTCCTCTGATGAGCGTATTGGAGGCTCTGTTGCCAATTTAGCCCGTATGAACCTTTTCAATGATAGAATCATGGCTTGTAATCTGAATGACCTGGGGGCGGTTGGTCCTAAATTCACATGGAAGGGGCCATACATTTCAGGATTTTCAAGATTATATGAAAGACTGGATAGGGCTCTTGTTAACTCTTCCCTTCTAACCCTTATGCCTGATTGTTTCCTGAGGGTGCTTCCCCGAACAAGGTTCTCGGATCATAACCCTCTTAGCCTTTCTGTGGGTTTGAAGGAGCACAACCAATCTGGGCCTCATCCCTTTCGTTTTAAAGCTATGTGGCTAACTCAATGACTTCCAAAACTTCTTGGCAAACAATTGGGAAAGCAGTGGAGATCTCAACCGGAATATGGAGAAGTTGAGAACGATGCTTCCTGTTTGGAATAAAGAGACCTTTGGCTTTGTTGAAAAAAGGAAAAAAAATTATTCTGGCTCGTCTGAATGGAATTCAATCTTTATCCTCCTATCCTTTCTCGAATTTTTTGCGCAACTTGGAAACAACTCTGCAGCATGAATTAGATGAGATTCTTAGACTTGAGGAGATTAAATGGTTCCAAAAGTCTAGAACGGATTGGATTGCTCAAGGGGATCGCAATACTAGATATTATCATTTGAAAACTACTTTGAGAAGAAGAAGGAACAAGATTAGGGCTCTAAAGGATGATGATGGTGTCTAGATAGAAAACGAGGTTGATCTGAGGAAAATGGTTAATAATTATTTTCAGAGCCTCTTTCTTGAGGAGGAAGGGGATCTTCCTTCTCTTTTCTCCGTTTCTAAGTTCCCGGCAATTGAGCATTCTATTATAAGCCAGGTGGGTTTGACTCCCAGTGACGATGAAATTCGTCGAGTGATTTTCGATATGGGTCCTTTCAAAGCTCCTGGGCATGATGGCTTCTCCCCTATCTTCTTTCAAAGGAATTGGAATACAGTGGGCAGTGCCGTTTGTAGATTTGTGAAGGCTGCTTTTGAGGGACAAACTGATTTAACGGAGGCGAACAAAACTCTTATAACTCTGATCCCTAAAAGAGACATTCCGGAGAGGGTGGATCATTTTCGACCTATATCTCTATGTACTGTTCACTACAAGTGTATAACAAAGATCATCGCTATGAGAATGAAGAAATTTATGAATGATCTCATATCTCCTTTCCAAGCTGGATTTATTCCAGGGAGGCACATTCAGGACAACATCATTATTGGACAGGAGCTTCTTCATACCATGCATAGAGCCAAAGGCAAAAAAGGTTTTATGGCCCTTCAAATTGATCTTGAAAAGGCCTATGACAGGGTTAATTGGCATTTTATGAATTTGATTCTGCAGGAGATAGGGATGGAAGAGGTGGCTATTAACTTGATAATGAAATGCATTTCCTCTACTTCCTATAATGTTCTTTGGAATGGTTCTAAAACTGAATTTTTTTGCCCAAAGAGGGGAATCCGGCAAGGAGATCCCATGTCTCCTTTTCTATTTGTTCTTTATATGGATAAACTCTCTCATATTATAAGCGATGCGGTGAATACTAATCAGTGGAAACCTATTCATATCTCTAGGGATGGGCCTTCCATTTCTCACTTGATGTTTGCGGATGATCTTATGCTTTTCGGGGAAGCCACGGAGAAGCAGATCTCTATTATGATGTCCTGCTTGGATAAATTTTGTCAAGCTTCAGGGGCAAAAGTTAGTAAGGAGAAGTCTTCCATATTTTCTCTAGAAAAGTGCCTCTCAGGATGAGAACGAGAATACAAGATATTTCTGGCATGAAGATTTCAACTGAAATAGGAAGATATCTGGGCTTCCCTCTTTATAGGAAAAGAAGATCTACTGAGAAATTTCAATACATTGTTGATAGAGTTAAAGCCAAATTATCTTCATGGAAAGCAAATTGCCTCTCCGTTGCTGGTAGAATCACCCTGGCCAAATCGGTCCTTAGCTCTTGCCCTCTTTATCCAATGCGAGTAGCCAAGGTGCCTTTGTCTATTTGCAATGAAATTGAAAGGATCCAGCGTAATTTCATATGGGATTCAGAAAGCAGGAGAGGTTTCCATCCTGTTCGTTGGGAGATTGTCACTCTGCCTAAAACCCATGGAGGTCTTGGGTTTAGGAAGTTGCATTCGATGAACCGTGCCTTTGGAGCGAAGTTAGCTTGGAGTCTTATACAAGGAAATCAAGGTTTATGGATAGAAGTCTTACAAAGTAAATATATGTTTAGAAGCGAGCAGAGCCTTTTGACTGTGCAACTAGGAGATTCTAGCTTATGGCGTTTCATTTGTGCACAGCGAAATCTGATTGACAGTGGTACCAAATGGCAGGTGAAGAGTGGGAATATGGTGAAGTTTTTTTCTGATGCTTGGTTAATTCCCGGGAAAGCTATCAAAGATCTTTGCTCTAGAACCTTATCCCAGAAAAAGGAAGATTCCAAAGTGGTTGATTGGGTCATTAATGGTAATTGGGACTATCATCGTTTGGAAAACCTGGTTAATGGGGAGGTCATCCTCAATTTAATCAACTCGATTCCTCCAAGACCTCATGCTGGCAATGATTTAATAATGTGGGGGCATTCTCCTTCTGGAAATTTCACTGTTAAGAGTGCTTATTTTGCCATTGAATCTGAACCTTCTAGCATGTATAACTCTGTTTTCAAGCATTTTTGGAAGTGGAGAGGAGCAGAAAGAATAAGGATATTTCTTTGGAAGACTTTCCATAATAGACTACCTACGAAGGCTTGGAGAAGTTCTTGGTCTAATGAGTCTCCTATGTGCTCCTTCTGCCATACAGGAGAGGAGAATGCTTTACATGTGCTTCGGGATTATCGCTACGCTAGGGAAGTATGGTCCAAAGCGGTTCAATCTTCCCAAATGGCAAGTTTCTTCTCTTGCTCTTTGAGGGATTGGATAGCTATGAATTTAAGGAGGGATATGGGAATAGGCTCTAATTGCAACTGGGGTCTTTTTTGGGGCGTTGCTTGCTGGCTCCTATAGACATGGAGGAACAAGGATATTTTTAATGATCATTTCATCAAACCTGTTGATCCCTACAGCACGATCACCGCTTCTTGGAAGTACTATGTTCAAACGAACGATGTCTTGCAGCTGCATCCTAATACGAACTACTGTCAATCGCTTCGGTGGAGACCTCTTAATAGAGGATGGGTCAAAATGAACGTTGATGGGGCTGTGGCTCGGTCATCTAATAGGGCAGGATGTGGAGGTGTCATTAGGGATCACTCGGGGTCTTGGATCATGGGTTTTGCGAATAAGTTAGGGCTAACTGACTCTTACAAGGCTGAGGAATGGACAATCTACAGAGGCCTTCTAACAGCTTACGAATGTGGATTCACACAAATTATCATCGAATCAGATGCTAAAGTACTGGTGGACATGCTTAATTCACAATGTGATTATAACAACAATGGTTTATTATTTGTAGATATTAGAGACCTCATGGTAAATGACTGGAACATAATCACCCAATATGTTCAGAGGGAGCAGAATCGATTGGTGGATGCTCTGGCGAATGAGGCTATATCCGTCTCTAGAACTTACTAGTGTCCGCACCACCTTCGGGAGTTGTGTGCAAATGATTATTTGGGATCTATATCCCATGTTATGTAATTTTCTTTGTTTTTGAGCCTTATTGCTCTCTCTTTGTATCAAAAAAAAAAAAAAAAGTCATTCGTCTCTACGCTAACCATGGACTCCCGCATGCTGCCCAGAAGTTGTTCGATGAAATGCCTCAGCGAAATGTATTCTCTTGGAACACCGTCATATCAGCTCATATCAAAGCTCGGAACCTGGATCAAGCACGAGCTCTTTTTTATTCTTCCCCTCAAAAAGATTCGGTTTCTTATAACTCCATGTTATCTGGTTATGTAAGTGCTGATGGGTATGAAACTGAGGCGTTTAATTTGTTTGCTACAATGCAGTCTATGAGTGAGATAACTGGGATTGGGGAGGTCACTCTGACGACGATGATTAACTTGGCTTCAAAGCTACGTGTTACCCCTTTTGGAAGGCAGATACATTCATACATGGTGAAAACTGCAAACGATGGAAGCGCATATGCAGTGAGTTCTCTTATTGATATGTACTCGAAATGTGGGTTATTTGGTGAAGCTCGTCAAGTTTTTAGTGGTTGCAGTGGGAATGTGAATTT
>JANTPZ010090661.1:0-21383 GCA_025593235.1 Vachellia pachyceras | reverse complement strand
AACCTTAAGGTAATCACCTAAACAACCAACTCTTTACATTTCTCTACTCCTTGCAACTTCTACTACCTCTTTAATGGTTGATTTCCTTGATCAAAGCCCTCTTTTTGAAGACGAAAAGTTAGGGTTTCAAGGTATGAAAATGGAAAAGAGAAGGCTTTTGAGGTAGAAAAAAGTTGCAAGTTCTTTCTTGAGTAGTAAAAACTAGCTTGATGGTTTTTTATAGTTGTTTTGGTTGTTGTGAAAATTTTTGGAAACCCTAAGTGTTTGGGGAGGTGCTTTCCATTTGGAAACTTGAGAGGGAAAGAGGTATTTGAATGGTATAATGCATGAAAAGTGATTGGAAAGCAAGTATATACATGTATATGAAAAGAAAAGTCGAAAAATCCAAGAACCCTTCTTTTTCTGTTTTTTTTCAAAAATCTGTGAAAATAGAAGGAGTGGGATTTTGATGATTCTAATGCCTCCAATGGCTTCAAAATGAAGTTTTGTGTCGGGTAAAAATAGGAAAGGGCTTTGAGAAGCATTAGGAACTATAAAAGTCAAGACTTGAACTTGTAGGGTCTTGAAAATGCAAGAGGGAGTATCATTGCGTTTTTATGATTTTTCTTGCCAATGTTAGTGGCTGGAATTTATAAATGTATTACCACAAGATGTTTAGGAAGTTAAGGAGCCAAGGAACTAGTGGGAAAAGGTTTCCAAGAGAGCTTTAAAGTGCAAGAGAAATTAAAGGAAAAAGGTAGCAAGACTACTAACTCTTCTAAACTATTTTATGAACTTGTTGTGAATGGTGCATTAATCTATGATGTATGAACTTGTTGTTGTATATGATATGTGATCTTGATTGCTATAGCCATATGCATGATAATGAAATGTTTGAATATGTCACATGTACCTCGATCATACACACATTTTGAAAAGTATTACATGCACATTCACAAGTTTTGTTAGTTAGTTTTGTTATTGGGATTTTCAAAAATCTCATTATTCCCCAACTAACCATGTAGGTGGAGACTCAAGTAAGGGTAAGGAATAAGTTATTGATGAATCAAGATGATGCTCTTGCTTGCATGAATTTATGTAAAGATATTGAGCTGTCAAACTCTATTTGAGGTTGATGTGATTTGTAACCTCTAAACCTCTACATGGAGGATCATGTGAATATGGGATGATGCATGCATGAAAATGGGCTAAGAAAGCTTAAGGATGATAAGCAAGTAATCATACATGTTAGAGGTAGGTTAATGAACCAAAAAGAGGTTGTGGTGAATTTTTAAGAAAATGGGGTTTCAAGACTTTTAAAGGGGTTCCAAAAGTCTTGAAAAATGACTCTGTTTCGGGTGACATTTAAAAATAGCAAATGAACTCCAAATGGGCTGAAATTTTTTAATCAAAAACTACACATCCTAAACTTTAAATGATATAAAGTTTGCGAAATTTGGATGTGTATTATGAGAGTTATGATTTTCCAAAAATTGAGGTAAAAATCTGGAAAAATTGGAGTAAACCATTTCGGACAGTATGTGATTTTTGAATAAACTGTATCAAATGAGAAAGAATTGGAACCAATGAATATTTTTCCCTATATTTCACTTAACAAGAAAAATTTAGAAATTGGAATCATTCAGTTTCAATTTTTCTAGAATTAACTATGATTTTTCAAAGTTGGGCCAGAAATCTGGAAAAAGGGTATGTGAACAGTAACCACGTTTTCCAATTTTTGAAAGTTTAAGTTCACATAGAAAGCCCAAATTGAGTTATCCAAAGCCAAAGAGTGATTCATAAGTGATCTAAAATAAGTAAATAGGGGGAAAATAGGAAGTGTTACCGTAAGCACCACATCATACGTTGAGTCAGCAAAAAAAGGGAAAAAATCTATTTATCCCCCAAAAAAACTGGACCGAAGAAGATGAAAAGCTCAAGCGTGGAGATCAGCGCATGAATGTTCTGTTGCAAAGTAAATCTGTCTTTTCTCACTAACCAATGGACTTTGCAGTGTAAAGGCCTTCTCCCTCGTCTGATTTTCTTTTCCGTCTTCTCAGCAGCACTTCTCGTTTTGGTAAGCTAGAATTGATTTTGGTGAAAATGGAGATGGAAATGGATATGGATATTGAGATGGAAATGGAAATAAATATGAAAAAAAGGAAATGGAATTGAAACAATTCATGGGTTTCATCATGAAAATCATTTCTACCCATTTTGAATTCCATTTCCATTTGCAATTCCACCTCCCAATTCCACCATACCAAATATAGGAAATGAAATACATTTCCAATTTCACCATCCAATTCCACTATACCAAACATGCCTATTCGCGTGCGTCTGGTCTTTATTTACACTATGCCTGATCTCCTTCTTCGTCGTCTCTGCGCCTCCTCTCTTTGTCCGGTCGCTCTTGTTTGCAAACCCTAGTCATGTAGGATGTTTGCAAACCCTAGACTTGGCAGCCTCTAAGCAAATCTTAACGCTGTTAATAACTTTTTTTTTTTTTGCCATGTAGGATGTTTGAGCTATGAGCTTGACTAACTTATGGATGCCAAAGACCATTTAAGAAAAATTAAAAAGTTAAAGAACTGAGTTATAGGTAAGTTAATTGTTGAGTAATCAAAATATTAATTTTCCTTTACTAATATATAAATGTCGACCTCTTATATTTACAAATTAATATCTTATAAGTCATTTCTTGTGTATTTTTGCCATAGGTTCAGAATTTTTTGCATTTGATGGAAGTTTTATAATCAACTGTGACAAATGATTAACTGTGTTTTTTTGGGAGTTTGGCAGTTAATAATCAAGATTAAGCTTCTAATTTTTTTTATGAATATATCTCAGAGGGAACTTATTGAGCCAGCAGTGAAAGGAACCGTGAATGTCCTTAAGTCATGTGCAAAGTCAGCATCAGTGAAACGTGTCGTTTTCACCTCTTCCATGGCTGCTGTCATGTGTAATGGGAAGCCTTTAACTTCAGACGTTATAATTGATGAAACATGGTTTTCAGATCCAGATGTCTGTAAGCAATATAGCCAGGTATTTATTTATTTTTATATATATTACTATACTCTCTTTTGTCCCATATATACATCGATCATCTTCTAAAAGGTGCTCTTGGCTCTTTTTTTTCATGAGATATGAAAAATATAAAGGGTATTAAGTATTGGGTTAAGATGCATCTAATGCATTTAAGCATATTTCTTATCTGCATCCCATACTTTAAAGTATCTTAAAGTAATTTATGGTACATTGAACATTATAAAGTATTTTTTGATATGTTTCATAAGTATTTTTTACGTACCTTAAAATATTTTTATTTTATAGAAGCACAAAAAAAAAATACATTGGGCTATTGGGTGCATAAAAAAAATACTTTGTATTGGAAGCATCTAAAAAAATTTGTCAAAGTGATTGTTGCATCATGAAACACTTTAGAGTATTGGATGTGGTTTGACCCTTAAAAATTTTAATTTAATTCGGTATGTGTTCATATTTGACAAAGGTAGAGAAAGAGAGAGGTAAAAATTAATATAAACGTTGGAGTTTAGCTTATAAAGATCATATTGAAAAACATTTGAATTTTATGTAATAAAAAATTAATACTTTTAAACTGTTATTATTGATACAGAGCAACAGATGAATCGGTTAAAATTAAATTAGAATAACTTATATCTGAGACCAAATTAAAAAATATATGAAGCAGTTATCTGGTAATTAAAAATTGTACACAAATGTGTGAAAGAAACAGAATTCATGAAGATCAATTGTTTTTGTTTTTTTTTGCCAAATCAATATCAATTGTTAAACCTTATAAATATGGGAAAGGAAGACTAATGAGAAAATGAGCTATATTTATTATAAAATGATAAACTACTATATAATTAGTATATGCATTATAAATATTTCGATTAACATAAAATTTTTTTAGCAATCATGAATTATTTATGAATCTTTAAAGTAATTAATATATTTACTATTCTAATTTTATAATTTAAATTTCATTTTTATTTGTTTATGATTTTGTATATATTCTTATTATTTTTTTACTGTTTATTATTTAAATTAGTCGATATACAATTAGAAATACATCAATTAAATTATAATCGATTCGACTTCTATGAACTATTGTGGATCTAATTTGTAATATCTAATGTGCAATCTTTTATTTTGGAAGATTGTTAAAAATCATCTGTTGCAAAATTTACCAAAAATTCGTCTGAGCATTCATGTATAACTTATTTTCTTATTGTTGCATTTCTTTTTTAATTATGTGCAACATACTTTCAACTAGATGCAAGATGTAAGATATTTACACATACTTGAAGATGTGTTGTACGTAATTGAAGAACAGTTACAACCATTGAAATATACAAATTAATGTTTAAACATAATTGGATAATAAACTTCGCAATGGGAAATTCAACAATTTTCATTTCTTCGTCTTTCTATACACTACCAGAAAAATGTCATTTAGCGACGGATTTTCTATCACTAAAACGAGGGTCGCTAAATGGAAATTTTCTGATGGAAAATAGTCATTTAACGATGGATTTTTCCATTTCTAAATGTCATTTTTTTTGTAGTAATATTGCCCTTGGAATTTCGTGTTGTTTTATAATTTCTGTTTGATTTTGTCAAAAAAAAAAAAAAATCTGTTTGTAGGAATGGTCAGGATACTTACTTTCCAAGACATTGGCTGAAGAAGCTGCATGGAAGTTCACAAAAGAAAACAACATTGATTTGGTTACTATCAATCCAGCAATGGTGATAGGACCTCTCTTGCAACCAACGCTAAATTCATCTGCTGCAGCAATTTTAACTCTACTGAATGGTAATGTTAGTTTATATATATAACTTTGCCACAGTTTTTTCTATCTTATTAATTATTTTCAACATATAAAGATAGAGAGTAATAAGTTTTTTTTAAAAAAAAAGAGTTGTACTCACTCATGACCTGAGTTTTTTATTTAGGTTATCTTTAAGTAATACGTTTTCAATTGGCCAAAAAAAAAAAAAAACAGGGAGAGAGAGAGAGAGAGAGTAATAAAATTTGCAGTGAGAAACTTTTCAGCAACTTTTTTTTTTTAAAAAAGAATGAGCATATTATATTTATATATATTTATACATAAAGAGGAAAGAATAAATCTGGAGATATTATAAAAAGAATAATGGTAATAAATAAAACTTGGGTCCGTTTGCTTATATTCATAATGTTTATTTCTGTAATTAAATTTTATCACATATTTATAAAAAATAATAAAATAAAATTCACATTGATAGAATTTTAAAATCCTGTCAGTCCATCATTATGAGCATGTATTAAATATATGAGTTGAATGATTAATTTGTAGAAATTAACTAAAATTAGTTAAGTTGGTTATTTGTAAAGTCCATATATCAATTTTTCTAAAATATATCATTTGTTTTTTGTATTGGGAAATATTCTCTTGATAGAAATCCTTTAATATGTCTTATAGAGTTCTTTTAGAGTAAAAAATATAAATTGGAATAAAAGAAAGCATAACAAAATAAAAAAATTGGTATAAAAGGAATATTAATAAAGAAACAAAATAATAAAGTCACAAAAAACAATCTGAATTTGGCACCACCATGCATGCATTCACATGATAAATATAATGGAATATAGGCTCTTTTATTTTCGTTCACTCCATATTTATCACTTCATCTTTAATTTATCTAGATCCACATAATCATTTGTTTGCTAAATAAAAATAATATTTTTAGGGAGTAAATAGCAGTAAACGGAAAGCATGTATATCTAATTTAGACTAGAATATTTGTCATTTTGATAAATAGTTTCCCAGCTCTTAAATAAATGAGTTGAATAATTAACTTGTAGAAATTAAATAAAATTAGTTAACTTTGGTTATTTGTAAGTCCATATATCAATTTTTCTAAAATATTTCATTTTTTATTTGCATTGGGAATTATTCTCTTGATAGAAATCCTTTAATATATCTTACAGAGTTCTTTTGGAGTAAAAATATAAATTGGATTAAGATTTTATATTTAATAGTAAATAATACCCTTAACTTGCATCTACATTTAGAACTAGAAGAAGTGTTGTTTGGCATGTATACTTGTGTGCCAAACATTTATTTTGCACCCAAATAAGAATATATTATATTATCTTTTGTTCTTAATATAAGAGCCAGCAAATTTTTTTAAGATTAAGAAAGCTAATTAACTATTATACTTATCATTTTCTACAAACTAATTTAAATAATTTATAAATTGATATGTATTCTAATGATACACATAAAATTTTAAAACATACATTATAATTACGTAATTTATTTAATTTTTCTAGTCTTGCATCTCATCATAAGGACTCTTTAACCCCCCCTCTCTGCAGGTGCACAAACATTTCCTAATGCTGTGTTTGGGTGGGTGGATGTGAAAGATGTTGCAAATGTGCATATTGAAGCATTTGAGATCCCTTCAGCTAATGGAAGATATTGTTTGGCTGAGTCTGTGAAACCCTACTCTGAAATTGTAGACATTCTTCATCAACTATACCCTACCTTACAACTTCCACACAAGTAATAAGCTTATCAGTTCTAGATATTACATCCATCTGATCCATAATACAAAATTTTGTTAATTTTGTTTAGAAGATTAAAAAAACTAAAAAAATGACTTAATTATATATTATGATTTATTCATGTGCATCATTAGATTATATATTATTTTATAAATCAAGAAAATAGTTTTGAGAAAATGATAAATATATTAGTCAATTAACTTTCATAATCTCTCTAAAAAAAGTCAACTAACTTTTACATTAAGACCTAGAGATAGCATGTTTTACTATTAAATTTGAATTTTTTCGAATGCCTTGATTTCTTATATTTTACAATAATTTTTTGTTAAGGATTAAATTAATTAATAATATGCCACTTTTTTTTGTTTCCTGAAACTTGTTAATTACTAGGTGTCCTGATGACGAACCCTTGATGCCAACAATAACATATCAAATTTCCAAAGAAAAGGTGAAGACGCTAGGAATTGAGTTCATTCCATTTGAAGTGAGCCTGAGGGAGACGGTTGAAAGCTTCAAAGAAAAGAAATTCGTTCACTTTTAAATTTGTTAAAAAAATTGTGTTTATTTTGGTTCAGACCAATTTCTACTGTAATAATAATGCAAACATGTTTATTGTTTGAGAATAAATTATTACTAAACAAAGTGGAAATAAATCCCTCATTAGGAGTACCATAAAAAGAAAACAAATTGATAACTAGACGTTTGATATGCATTATTACATTTATGAATAACTTAAATAACCAAGGAACAGAAAAGGGGGACCAGTCTAGTATGATGTCCAGAAGCAAAGTGAAAATGAAGGTGGTGGGGAGGAATTTAGGTTTTCATAAGAATTTCTACATCGATTGTTAAAATAATTGATATAAAAAACCATAGAAAAAAAATTTATTTTTTAATATACACTATATTTTTTGTTATGGAAATAATTGTATGTGGCAGAATCCAGATACCACCTTCTTAGATATTACTACTTTTACACTTTTTTTTTCCAATTAACTGATGATGTAGAAAGTAAGAAAAATAATTTTTCACAAAAATGGTTTACTTAATTTTGACACCATCAGTTGACCTTATTTAAGAAAATCAATATATAAGAAATGTAATTTTCTTAAAACCTTATTTACGCAGATAGTGAGTGCAAGAGGGAATGAGTGGAAAAAGATACAAAAGAAAATGAATGGGAAAAACAGATGGTAAAGATATATAATTAATTGAAAGTGAAAATAGAAAAATGCATTTAAATTGTAGACAATACTGAAATTGTTACTTATATTTACAATAAATTTCATCAGAGATAATGTTGTTTATAATCGGATTACAATTTGCACAAGGTCCAATGGTCAGCCATGTTTCATACGAAGACAAAACAAGCCCCATGTGCCTGGGAGCCACGGATAAATAAAATAATCGTACACTATTACCATAATATATATATATATATATATATATATGAGATTCCATAATCAGGACAAACTCGTCACCCATCTCCATATTCAAATCTATATTTTAAATTATAGCCCCAACAACAAGACATCTAAAATATCCTCATAATTCATAATAAAAAGATTCCAGATGATTGATAAATGAGATGACAAAAAAAAATGGTCCCTACTCTATTAATATATTACGAACCTATATATATATATGTTAGACTTAAATTTGGGATTAAATATATTGTTTTTTCGTAATTAACGAAAACGATATTTAAATAGTATTTATAACATATGAGTAACATGATTTAGTTTTTTTATAGATTATTTGTCGGTGTATTAATGTTGACATATTGATATTTTTTGAATCAAACATGGTTTATATATGAGTTGTCTGGCTTGATGATAACAGATTATGATTATAATATCATTCAAAAACTATTGTGACAAATCAAATGGCTTGTTCTCACTCTCTACATAATGCATCTATTTAATTAGATCGTTATATTCATAATATTTTATGTGTTGTTTGTGATTTTCACTAATTTCATGTATTCATTCATCATTATATTTTATAGGTGTGCAAAGGATTAGGGTTCGAGTCAAAATATGATATTTCCCGAGAAAAAAGAAAAAAAGCTTTGGAAATTGATTTTATTTCATTGGATGAACAATATATTTAGTCTTTTCAGTTGGAGTTTAATTACTTTAATTTATAAAATATAAATTAGTGTTTGTCTCATGAAAAGTGCTTATTCATCCAATTTCAATAGTGACTTTACAATTAAATATGGACAAATCATATTTAAATTATAATTATTTAATATAAATTTTTTTTATTTTTAAAAAATTTAAGCATATTTTACCAGAATTTAATTATCAAGTCATAATTTAATTTGATAAATTAACATGTTGCGTTAAATAAAATTAGCGATATTAATGTTAATGGATTAAAAATATACTTTACAAACTTGAATAATTAAATCAAAACTTGATGCAAATTTGACGTACCAACCACACGTATACTTTAGGCTATTTCATTGGAAAGTATGAGCTTCAAGGAGTCTGCAGGTGGAAAGCTTATTGGAGAACAGATTTGTCAACTAATCGCAACAAGTCCTTCAACCCAAAGAACATGAACAATTAATAGCTATGCATTATAAAGTGATAATTTAATAAAGGAACATTTTTTCATTTGAAGAAAGTGCAATTTATGCGCCTAAGTATACAGTTTAGTGTCACGGTAACAGTCTATGATCTGGATGGTTTATATTAAATTATTTACTTTTATGTTTCTTGTATAACATTAAAAAATGAGATAAGGCATCAACTGTCAATTTTTTTAAAAAGATCCTTTTTTATTTAAAACTATTAGTTAAAAGTATTAAATTTGAAACGTTCAATTTTATTTGAATTATACAAATCTCACCTCCTGAGCTCTTGATACTCACTATTGCAATGAGAACTAAAACTTGGCGGGAGCATTCATACCATTGGATTATAAATCTATTGATTTGTACATTAGAAGAAGGCATATTAAAGATCCCAAACACCTCAGTGCCTATTTGGATTAATAGTAGAATCTATTTTGTAAAAATAATTTACAGTCATAAGTTAAGTATATGAGAGAAGTTTTATCTCAGTTTGCTCAACTTTGTTTTATAATGTTAATGCAAACAAAACCTAGAGAATCACGATATATGCCTAGAGAAGCTTTGGAGGAAAACTGACACGATCTGTAACCATTCATTTCATATGATCATTTTCAACCCGTTTGATCATATTAATTAAAATATACAGTGTTTTCAGAAAGCAAAAATATTGTCTTCATTGGACCCAAAATATTATAGAAGATTCTTGATTAACTATTTATGACATCCAAACCAATATATATATACACACACACACACACATAGGATGTTCATGCATGGGAGCCTGCAGGCCGATTGGGTCAAATCGTCACAGTCATTGTAGTCAAAGTTGGCAACTCCAAAACGACAAACCAAACGTGACAGCCGGTGAATCCTGTTGATGAAGTAGGGGATGGCTATAGCTCATCTAATTATTTATAATTAAACAGCTTCAATTTCTTCACCACCCACCTTAATCCAATAGTATACCAGACAGCAGCAAGCAGAGATAATATGGCAAGCTCAATAAGCAGAAACGACGCAGGAAAAGGGAAGGTGGTGTGTGTTACTGGTGCTTCTGGTTTCATAGCTTCATGGCTCATCAAGAAGCTTCTTCTTCGTGGCTACTCCGTTCGAGGCACTGTTCGTGATCCGAGTGAGTTGCATGTTTGTTCATCTTCTTCTTCGTGGCTTCTTCTTATACACAAATTTTGCAGATGATTCAAGCAAGGTAGAGCACTTGGTGAAACTGGAAGGAGCTAAGGAGAGATTGAAGCTTACGAAAGCAAATCTGTTGGAAGAAGGTTCATTTGATTCTGCTATCGACGGTTGTGATGGTGTCTTTCACATTGCTTCTCCTGTCTCTCTTGATGTCAAAGATACTGAGGTTCGTTGAATTTTAATAATATTAACAGTAGCTTTAATTCTTAATATAAGGTCCCATTGACTAATTAGAAGAGATCAAGAAAGTTAAATAAATTTCTTAATTAAAACATACATGCATCATTTTCTAAAATATTTATATATCATTATATTGTATATTAGTTTATACATCATACAAATTAGTTTTGAAAAATTATAAATTTAAATACTTTGAAGTAATTTATTTAACTTTGTTAATCTCTTTAAATTAGTTAAATGGATTTTATATCAAGGAACATAGTTAATAATGTCCTTGAAGATTTGGAAGTAATTAATTTGAAATTGTGTGAAATTATTGTCCTTTTACCTATTTTCACCCACGAACGATGGCGGATCATTAACTGGCTTTAATCTATGGCTGACCCAACATTTGTTCTATGATTGATTATCGGCCGCCTGATCATCCTTCGCCAATCAATTAATGGCCAAAGAATAATATTCTTTCCGATCCTATTTATGCATAACGTTTGTTTTTATGGATTTAATGATTTATAGAAGCACGAAGTTTTCGAATGTTATGAACTTTTTTCATTTATATCTCTAATTGAATGCACAGTTCTATCATCTTTTTCTGCCACTCATTCTCTCTTGTATTTTTTCCACTAATTATCTCACTGACTCATCGCCTTCTCAAATGAGAAGGTATGCTTGGAAAAAAGTTATGTCTCACACGTTCATTGCTTGTATCTGATTATAACCACTTGTTTGTTTTGATTAATTTGAATAGTTGTTACTTATAAAAAGAATTGGAATAAGTATTACCTCAAGTCTTTAATTTAAGATATAAATGACTTTTATAGGGTGATTAAAATATCACACATTCTGAAATACTCATGTGTACATTTAGATCATATGCTATTTTATAAGTAAAGTTAAATATTTTAAAGAACATTGATAAATATATTAGTTAATTAATTTATTGAATCTCTATGATAAAAATGAACTGACTCTTATATTAAAGAATAAGAGATAACATTGTATTGGCAAAGTTTTTGAGTAATTCTACGTCACAAAAATTATTGTCTAAAGGTATTTTATGATTCAGATCTTTTAGGGTGCACCTCTTGTTTTTTTTTCTAATTGGTGAGTTACCAAAGTAATTGCCCAGTTACTTTAATTTGGGTTTGTGACAAATTTTTTTAAAAGTTTAAAGTATAAATGTTTTCGCCTCTTCCAATAAGTGTGATTGTTTTAATACAAATTTGTATTTTCCTCTTTACTATGACAAGGTTGCTTACCACATTAACCAATAGTTGGTGTTGCAAGCCTTCTTTAACCATGTGCATTATACTACTCCGATCCTTAATATATATACAAAATCCACTTCATAGTTCAACTTTTTTATTTAAATGGATCTTATATTAAGCATAGGAAGAGTATCTCCCATTTTGCAAACTTGTCCTTAAGCTCCATGCATGTAAATTTCTTCACTTTTGCATATAGTTAAAAACATCTTGATCATATTTTTAATTTTTTTTTGATAAAATTAAACCTGCTCCTTTTTTTTAATATTTTCAGACTGAACTTGTAGAGCCAGCAGTTAAAGGAACTCTGAATGTTCTTAACTCATGTGCCAAATCAGCATCAGTGAAACGAGTCATTTTAACCTCTTCCATGGCTGCAGTTCTGTATAATGAAAAGTCTTTAACTTCAGACGTTATAGTTGATGAAACATGGTTTTCAACTCTGGAGGGCTCTCAGAAATTTAGCCAGGTATTGTGTTGCTCCTGAATTTGGTTAAACTACATAACATAGTTATGAAGTAGTTATTTCATAATTATTTCTTTTTCCCGTCCTATATAAAAAAAAACAAATAACTCCTGAATTTGTGTTGCTCCTGAATTTGGTTAAACTACATAACATAGTTATGAAGTAGTTATTTCATAATTATTTCTTTTTCCCGTCCTATATAAAAAAAACAAATAACTCACTTATGAAAACAATTAGAAATTAGTTGAAAACGTGTTTACTTTTCACAAGTATGTGACAAAGTGTAGTTTTTTTCTCAAAAATACTCCAAATAATTCACTACTAGAAAAATGTCATTTAGCGACGAAAAAATCTATCGCTAAATGACTATTTTCCATTAGAAAATTCTATTTAGTGATGAAAAATATTAACGACCCTCACTTTAGTGACGAAAAATAATCATTTAGTGAAAGATTTTCCGCCGTTAAATGTCATTTTTCGGGTAGTGACTGTGAACTTTTACCAAATATTAAATGACACTCTTAAAGCCAATTTATTAAATGAAGGGCATTGGGGGAAACTTTTCGATAACTAGGGTTGATATAGGGGCAACGCTCTTCGACTTGGCGCCATTAGCCTTAACGGCACTAATAGAGTAAAGTTATAAGGGTTAACACGATCAATATATGTGAAAGGAAGACTAATTATATACATCATGAATAACTAAATATCAAAATTTTTAATTATTTTTTAAAAATTATGAATGGTTTATGACATTTTTAAATAGCATGTTTATGCTTAGTTTTTACTCTTTCTTATTTAATATAGCCAATATGTAATTAAAAATAAATAAATTAAATTATAATTCAACTTAGTACCGAGCTTGAAACTGGTAATTTACTATTGATTTAGCGGTGGATCTAGCTTCCCTTGGAATTTCTGGTTGTTTCATAATTTTTCTTTGCAGGAATGGTCTGGATATATACTTTCAAAGACTCTGGCAGAAGAAGCAGCTTGGAAATTCACAAAAGAAAACAACATTGATTTGGTGACTATCAATCCAGCAATGGTGATAGGGCCTCTCTTGCAATCAACACTTAACGCATCTGCTGCTGCAATTCTAGTTCTATTCAATGGTAATTTTCATTATAATCTAATTAACTTTGCCAAACTTTTCTTAATCTCATTAATTATGTTCCACACACACACCCAACTACATTTGTGAGTCTGGTTGCCTATTTTTTAGGGTAACAACGAATGGAAAGCAAGTACCTTATAATCTATATATAAATAACCTTTAACTACTTCATCAAAACCAATGAAACGTGATTAATTCATTAATTTTTTAAATGAAACGTTTTTCCAATCTTCTTCATATTTTTTTAACCTCCTCTTGGTAGAAGGAATTCAGGCACCCATTGCTCCCCTGATGAACACACAACCTTATGCTTAAGCAAGACTTATTAAGGAGGTTCTAAATATCAGTTGAGCCAAATGATTCCAATAATTTTATCCAAACATAAGAGCATAAAGAAATACTACGTTAAACTTCAAGTGTCTTAATAATAAAATTGTAATAAGAGTAATGTTTGGAAAAAGCTTACCGTTTTGACTCACCAAATAACTTATTTTATAGACCAAGAATTTTCTTTTCTAAAATAACTTATTAAGAGAGAATATATCTTTGATAGGATATTATTTGGCGTGTATATGTTTACCCAACATAGCCTTGTTTTGGACCATAGACAAGTGTGTGTGTGTGTGTGTGTGTTGTTGTTGTTGTTGTTGTGCTGCTTCTGATCATAAGGGCTCTTTCCATATCCTTTATAATTACTTGATCGATGCAGGTGCACAAACATTTCCAAATAATGTGTATGGGTGGGTGAATGTGAAAGATGTTGCAAATGTGCATATTAAAGCATTTGAGGTCCCTTCAGCTAATGGCAGATATTGTTTGGCTGAGTCTGTGAAACACTACTCTGAAATTGGGAACATTCTATATCAACTATACCCTACCCTACAACTTTCACACAAGTAAGTTCAGTTCTCTCTGTGTGTTATTACTACATTTGATCCTTAATATAAGAGTTAATTAACTTTAATAAAAGATTAATTAACTAATATATTTATCATTTTTCTTTAAATTAATTTTCCTAACTTATAAGATGATATATATATAATATAATGATACAGATAAGTGTTTTAAAATATATGTTATAATTAAATAATTTATTTATCTTTTGTAATCCTAGAAAAAATCAATTAACTATTATATTAAATACTAGGGTCAATATGTTTTATTATTTTAGCTTTCTTTGAGAAGAGTTCACGGCATTCTGAACTTTCCAAAGATTCCTGTATTATTTTGATTATTTGATTTGGGGGGGGGGGCGCTCGTGTGTGTGTATATATTTCTTTGAGTTTCTTGATTATGAATTGATTTTAATTAATACTTCTTCATATCTATTATCTTTAATTAGCCGTATTATTTGTCTAAAATTCCTTTTTTTTATTGCTTTCTCAAACTTATTAGGTGTGTGGATGATGAACCCTTAGTGCCGACATTTCAAATTTCTAAGGAAAAGGTGAAGACCTTAGGAATTGATGAGCTCATTCCATTTGAAGTGAGTCTAAGGGAGCTGGTGGAATGTTTCAAAGAAAAGAAATTTATTGACTTTTAAAGATATTATGACTTATACATATATGTGTGTGTAAGTCATAATTTCTTTGTGGAATAACCAATATTGACTACAATAGTCATGATTCCGTATGAAAAAATTGTGTTCTTGGTTTAAACCCAATTTCTACTGCCATGTTTATGGATTGAGAGTAGATGACATATTGTGTCCATCCTACATTACCATTCAATTTAACTTTTCATTAAAAGACGTTAATGGTTAAGATTTAATATCATATAAAATTAATCCTTAACGTAAGAGTCAGTTAAAAAATCTAATTAAAATAATTAATTATGACATATATTTTGAAATACTTATGTGTAACATTTGATTATATATTAATTTATAAGTCACTCAAACCAGTTTAGAGAAAACGATACATATATTATTTATTTAACTTTCTTAATCTCTTAAAAAATTAGATGTTATTATTAAGAATTGGATGTAAATTATAATATTACAGAAAATTAAAAAATAAACTGTTAAAATATGATTTGGACGATTTATCAGTAATGGATCATAATTGGGAAACACTGGCCAATTTGAATTGACACAAATCACCATCAACTGGCATGCTCTTATTATATTTCATGCATAATTTGAACTGGACAAACTCATTGCTCATCTCCATATTCAATCCATGTTTAAATTATA
Source organism: Vachellia pachyceras (assembly GCA_025593235.1). Lineage (NCBI taxonomy): Eukaryota > Viridiplantae > Streptophyta > Magnoliopsida > Fabales > Fabaceae > Vachellia > Vachellia pachyceras. The sequence goes on along the minus strand of JANTPZ010090661.1, from coordinate 5,827 downwards.
TATATATATATATTCATGGCCAAACCCAGCAGAAATCGCATGAAGGGGAGGCCCAATTAATTAGTACTGATATTAGATAAAAAAGTGTCATGGCCCAGAAATATTCAAAATAGTGAACCTCGTATTTAATATACCACCCGATCCTAAGTATAATACCTAGTTTATGGTTTGATCGCAGAAATGACAAATAAAATAATTGCTTGTTGCTCTGTTTCACTATACCCTAGAAAAGAGCAAGGAGGTGTAATTCCAACTCTCTCTACGTATAACTGGCAAATAAGATTATAAATTGGATGTATTTTTTTTTTTACCAAAACTCTCGCACACATTGTACTCTATAGAGGATTCTTTAATTGAAAAGGACATCTTACTGTGAATTTGCCTAAATTTTATTGCAATGAAATTATTGTTGCTAAATCATCGCAAAAGTTAATTTAGAAGAGTTAAGTTGTCTAAGTGAGTTGGGTTTATTGAGACTCATAGAATTAGAGCATCTATATAAATTTAATAAGTGTGTTGCCCTCGTATACATGTATAAATCATCTACTAATAAAGTCATCCGTGAGCAATAAGATTTAAATTGTGATTAGATTATTTATCCAAATGAAAGTATTATTTATTTGAATGAAACATTTTTTATTTGATTAAATAGTGTCACATCTTCAACACTTATCATGAATTTATCCGAATGAAATCTTTTTCATTCATGAGTAGTGTCTCATCCTCAACCCTCATCACGATGAGTTGATGATGAAAACACTATTCATCTAAATGAAAAAAATTTCGTTAGTGCCCACTCTTCCTTCCCACATTTGGAAAAATATTTTATGGTCAATATCATTTTTTACCTAATATTTTTAAATTCCTATTTAGTCCAACGTTCTATTTTGAAATTATGAAAATTTGTAACTTTGATATGTCACATCTTCAACACTTATCATAAAATTTATCCTAACGAAATCTTTTTCACTCGTGAATAGTGTCTCATCTTCAACCTTTGTCATGATGAGATGAAGATGAAAACACCATTCATCCGAATGAAATTTTTTCATTCAAATAAATAGTACCCACTATTCCTTCCAAAATTTGGGAAAAAAAAATATTTTATGGGCAATGTCATCTTTTATCTAATATTTTTAAATTCATATGTAGTCTAGCGTTCTGTTTTGAAATTATGAAAATTTGTAACCGTAATATGCCATATTACATTTTTTAAGGTCTTTTTATGGGAATCTCCCATAAATTTATTAGTGAAAATCATAGAATATTTATTAATATTTCAGCCTCACTCAATTTATTATAGAGATCCAACAGTGTGTGTAAAATGTTACACTCTCTCACACAATTTTATAGTGAGGACATTTTAAAAATTTTAAATTAAAACCATCAACTGATGTAGTTGAACTTTTAATTTATGTGAAGTCATTAATATATTCTTGTGTATAAGATTCTTGTGTATAAGAGGGACTAACTCCTTTAATAAGTAAATAATAAGACAATAAATTGGTAACATCTGCACGTAGAAAACTATTTGTTCCTGTGGATCCAATACACACACATTATTCCTCGTATAAAATCTAATTTAAAATGCAGTTTGCATTGTAAACAGAATATTATATTTAGAACTAGATAATAGTTGACTGACAAACTCCATCAATAAGGTAAAACTATCTTAATACATTTACTATTTATACTTTTATGATCTTATTTATAAGTCATTTCAACATATTTTACATTTACTAAGTAAAACCTTAAATTGCATTAACTATGCTTCAAAATTTAACAACTTTACAACTTCATCCCTTGTTAATATACATTATACCCTTGATAATAAAGTCAACATAAATAATAAATGAAGGGTTAATTATACATCCACATGGAAAAATTAATTAAGTACCCTATAAATAGGACCAAAAATACATTCTCTTTACCTTATAAATTGGATCAGAAAATTATGTAGGCATATATTGCTTGAAAAAATTATATAATATATAAAAGGGAAAAGTAGTATTTTTGCCACGGAAGTACACGCGTTGGAGCACTATGTATCCGAAAGTTTTCGCTGCACTAGATTCGCCACGGAAGTTTGTAAAACGCATAAATTTTCACCTGGGCCAACGGAAGCTGTGACGGCCGTTTGCCAACTAAGATACACTGCCACGTCATCCTCCACACCATTTAACTCCCTAAGCCTCTGTAATTGCTTTACATGTTAGTTTGCCAAGTAGAATTTTTATTTGAATGAGAGGTGTGTATCATTCAGATGACAAACCCAAACCATTTCTTACTCGACTGAGGTCAGATAGACTTTCTACACCGTATTGACAATATACGGTTTAAAAAGTGAAACAACGGATAGGACTTGAACGGTCTAAATGCCTTGAGTAGAGTTGGGCCATATGACTCCTCGAATCCTTCTCTTGGAAAATATGTGTTGCAATAAATTTCATTTTCAAAGAATAACCCTTCAACTTCTAATGCTTTAAATATCCTTTCCAAGAAGCAGTTGTATTCGGTTCTCCTCAGCGCTGACGATCTTGACGTTGCAGAGAGGAGTTAACATGAGACTGGGAAGAATAAACCGATGAACCTCGATGGTACATTTTTCATTCGTCCTAGTCTCATGTCACCTCCTCTTTTGCAATGTTGTCATCGTTAGTGCACAGTGAAAGTTCATCAATTGTTTATTTATCAGCGCTGACGATGTTGACGCTGCATAGAGGAGTTAACATGATACTGGGAAGAATCAACTGATGAACATCGAGTATTCATTTTTCATTCATTACTTGTCTCATGTCAATTCCTCTTGAGCAGTGTCATCAACGTCAAGTGTTCTACCATAGAGATAGCCTCCTCAACATCAGGAGATGAAGGATCACAGTAGAACACGTATGGGCATTGTATTCTCTTACATTGTATTTTCATCTGGGTTGATTACCATATTCTAATCGTCAATTCATTCGAAATGATGGACAAAATTAATTCGAAGGGATGCAGCATCCTCACTTTCTACACGGTATATTCAAAAAGGTTTGGAAATAATTATTCGAATCAGTACAAGAACACGTTCGATTGCGTAACTCTAACTTCATTTCGTCCATTCATCCAATTGATGGATAAAATTCATTCGAATGGATGAAGCGTCCTCAGTTTTGACTTTCTACACCGTATAAGAGTCTTTACTTTCTAAACCGTACTTTTGCAAACAGCGGTGTAGAAATAATTAATCGAATCAGGTGAAGACTTCATTCGAATGTACGTAACGTAAAAAGAATCCGAATGGATGAAGCATCATCTCTTTCTACACCGTAGTAGCGAACAACGATTTAGAAATTTTTATTCGAATCAGCTAAAGAACGGATTCGATTGTGTCACTCCTAACTTCACGTCTTCATTTCTAAACCATACTCATTGAAACAAGGGTTTAAAAATAATTAATCGAATCAGGTCAAGGACCCATTCGACTGAGTCTCCCCATCTTCATTCGAATGTAACTTAAAAGGCATTCGAATTGATGATACATCCTCACCTTCTACACCGTAATAGCTAAGAACAATTTAGAAATTTTTATTCAAATCATGTCAAGATCGAATTCGATTGTGTTACTCTAACTTCACGTCTTCATTTCGACACCGTACTCGTACGAACAACGGTGTAGAAGTAATTAATCGAATCATGTCAAGGACCCATTCGACCGAGTCTCCCCATCTTCATTCAAATGTAAGTTAAAAGGCATTTGAATTGATGATGCATCCTCACCTTCTACACCGTAATAGCTAAGAACAGTTTAGAATTTTCATTTCGACACCGTACTCGTGCAAAAAACAGCGTAGAAAGCTGTACTTGAATCAGGTCAATAACTCATTCGATTCAGTCCCTATAACCTCATTACATCGAATGAGATCCGTCACGTATTCGAATGAGTCATAGTTCTCATCAGAATGAGATCAGTATTGTCACTTTCTAAACCGTACCTAAAAACAACGGTTTCGAAAACATCATTTTCTAAACCGCGTAGGCAATGTTCGGTTTAAAAGGTTTGGGGTTTGCCATTCGAATGATACATATCTCTCATTCGAATGAAATTCTTACTTGGAAAACTTGGAGTCTGACGTGGAAGTATATCCTAGTTGGCAAACGGCCGTCACAGCTTCCGTTGGCCCAGGTGAAAATTTATGCTTTTTCCAAACTTCCGTGGCGAATCTGGTCTCACGAAAACTTCAGGATACACAATGCTCCAACGCGTGTACTTCCGTGACAAAAATGCTACTTTTCCCTATAAAAAATTTATATTGGCTTGTAAATTGGACTTAAAAAAATCGTTCAGAATGTGACGTACATTTATAATTAAAAGAATGCAGATTAGTACAAAATTTACATTGTAATAATTATACTTCATATTTGAAATTAGCTGCAATAATAAGAATATTAAATGCAAGTACAAAAGTTTTACAATTTTTTAACTAATTAGTCATTATGCTTGTTTGTTGAAGCGTTTAGAAAATTCAAACGCACGTTCAACAATGTTTTTCTGTAAAAGGAGACAATCTCTTTCATATATTTACCTCGGCTTGCATAAAAATCTTCTCTACCGCTTTCCTAAACGGACACATTATTGGGACACTACGACTAATGTGAAGAATGGCTGAGATTTTGGAAGATAGAAAATCAACCAAAAATATTATCATCCATCCTATTTAAATGGGCTAAGATATCCTTAAAGCATATAAAGTATAATATCAAATTAAATATGATAATGATAAATTATATTAACACTAATATCATTAAATAATTTAAAATCAAATTATTTGTTAAAGATATGTTTTGATGTTATTTCAAAATAAAGTAATTTAGATAAAAATATATCATATAATTTTTAAAGTTGCAAGGTTTTAGTAAGTAATTAAAAATAAATTAGATATTATATTATATATTAAAACTTATTTTTAAAGAAAGAAAGTCATAATCAGAATTTATAAAAGTTAGATGTTAAACTTGATTACTTAAAATGAAAAAAAAATAATAAATAGCATTTGGATAGATAAGGAAAAAGAATTTTCTTTTCATTCTTCCAATTTAGTGTTCTTTTTTATTTTCTTTAAGGCATTTTAAAATACGTTAAAGTATACATTTAATCATTGAAATTTACATAAAATTGCAGCTTAATCCATTAGTTTAAAAACTGCACTTTGAATCCTTTATTTTTAACGTTATTAATTTTACTTAATGGAAAACAATAATTTAGCAAATTTAAAACAGTGTCTCTGTGATTAAATGCTAATAAAATATGGTTAAATTTTTAAATAAAAAATAAATCTATTAAATAATAAATGTTTAAGTATTTTAACATCATTTAATTCTATAATGAAGATTCAATTAGCATATTCTATTAAGTAAAACTAACCGTGTTAACATTGAAATGCAAAAAATTGTATTTTTAAATTTAAAGAATCAAATTAAAATAAGATGTAAATTTAAATAATTAAATGTATACTTTAAGTAAAAAGAAATAATACTATTTAATCACGGGTGTTTCCATGTAGTTGGTAAATTGTGAAACTAATTAAAATGGTCCCACCTTCATAATTGAGACTCATAGGTGAGAGTTGAGACCCTTGTCATACCAACCATCAATTTGCTTCGCGTGGGGACCACCTTATCGTATCATAGAATGATAACATGAAAAACGTACCACTCTATTCACCTTCCCTCTGAAGAAGGAACTAGAGAGGAAGCGAATAATGGAAAGCAAGGGCGGAAATGGAAAGCTGGTGTGTGTCACTGGTGCTTCTGGCTTTTTTGCTTCATGGCTGGTCAAGCTTCTTCT
>JANTPZ010090659.1:0-31356 GCA_025593235.1 Vachellia pachyceras | reverse complement strand
CCCATTCCAACCCTCGCTCTTTACATTTTGATGACCCTTTTCTTGTTGGGTCTCGCCATTTCTGTCTTCTTTCTCATTTTAGTTCAAAATGCAGCCTTCTTCGTCTTCTTCCTTTTGCTCTTTTCTCTCGTTTTCGCTTTCATAGGTTGGAACACCCACAACTGGAGGAAAAAAGGTGCAATTTTTCTCTTCTTTCGCTCTTTTCCTGACTGTGACATTCGCCATGCTAAAGAGGGTCAGCTCGTGAAGATCACTGGGGTACTATTTCTCTGAACCTTAACTCCTATTGTTGATTATATGTTCTAGGGTTGTTTTACTATATAATGGGGAATTAAGGGTGTTCAAAAGTGGCGAATAGTCCTTTTAAGACGCACGAGGGTGGGGAATTCTGGTCGTTTTCCCTCCTTTTTTTTTGTTAATGTGCAGCGTGACATATCGTCAGATACTAGAACCATGTTGCTTTATACTTGTCAGCATCGAAGGGAATAACTCGTCTTTCATTCTCCTGTATTATCAACATGCTTGACTCCATTTAGAAGTTAGACTTGTTTTTGGATGTGTCATGTTCTACTAGAATAAAGAGATAATAAATGTTTGAATGAAGTCATAGTTTAATGTTTCCTGTTTTGGAAGAACAACTATGTAGCTACACCTAACAACCTTTAGTTGACGTTTAGCTTTATGGATCTTGTGAATGTACGTTTCACCGATACTTCATTCTCCTTGCCACAGTTAATTAATCCACTTTCTACTTGATTTTCTCTTTGGTAAAAAATATGAAGCCCTGAAAAGTATAGCATTTATCTGAATTTTAGGGGCAGTAGATATACTTGTTTAGAATGGTTGCATTCCTTGTCAATTATTCTACACTTGCAGTGAGAATCATAGAAGTCCTTGAGACAACTATACCAACGTATTGCTGTGCTAGTTGTTTGATTCAGATAAACAAATATTTGTTTTCCTCTTGGTTTTAGTAAATTAAGGATTTTTCATGTGACCTCATTAGCTACTTATTTTCTAAATTGATCTCTTACTTTATGATCTTTCCCCATTATGCGTGGAAAGTTGCTATTTATCTGTTGCAAAGTACCTGTTCTTGAGGTCATAGTTGTTTTCATTTTTGTGGCACTTGAGGTTTTTTTTTCTTCTGAAGTTTCTTCTAATATTCACTACTCGCTATCATAATCTGGGTAACATTCTGTTCTAGTTAAAGGCCCTATCACATTTGGTCCCTATGTTAATTTCAGCTTGCAACTTGTGGCGGTGTTGCACTGGAATCTTCATATGAAAAGGCAACCAGATGCGTCTATGCATCCACCCTTTTGTACGAATGCAGAGGATTTGGTATGAGACCAGTAAATATAAACAAATCATGCTTTCGTTGGAATTTAGCATATTGTGAGGTATGTGAATTTAGCATATTGTGAGACGAGTAAATATAAACAAATTTACGAGGCATCTTATGAAAAATGGCATTGCTTATTTTTATTCAAGTGATATTGGCATTAAGAAGAAGGGTGTAAGAGAGCCAGTCTCATTATGTTTTGCTCTCCATATTTCAACTAGTTTGAAGTCAATCAGTTTGTTCGCCCCCTCTTACTCCTGAATCCTGATCTTCAATTCTGCTTCATGACCTGATCCTATGCATGCTGTTTTGCCTTCTTGCTTGATCAACGCAAATATTTCATATATGTTTGATTACACAAAAATACTTATGACCATTTCCTGTTCTAGTTTTAGATATCTTAGACTTTTGCCTCCCTGTTAACATCCTAGTTATATTAGATTAAATGTATGTTACTAATAATTCTTTCATAGTAAGATCTTTTCTTTCATTTCTTGCTTCATATTGTTATGAATGTGAAGAAAAGCTCCTTTTCCTGATCTTATGTTTCTTCACATAACAAAGAGAACGATGCCCATACCATAAACCTGTAAGCTCTGTTAGGCATCGTGACCCAAATGACCACCTCATGAATGAGACAAATATCACAGCATTCTGCATTGAGCGTTCTGCCTTAGTAGATCTGATTATCCTAATATCTATTTCAGCAGCCCTCAGCTACTTAGTTGAACTTATAATTGAGAGTAACCCATGGCTGATGGAAGTTAATGTCATTATTCTGTTGAATCTGACAGAGGTTCTCCACAGACTTCTACATAACGGACCAGAAGTCTGGGACACAAGTGGTGGTGAAAGCTGGTTCCGGCAGCAAGGTTATACCATTAATTGCAGAAAGCCAAATTATTCATACCTCAGGACAACACAGAATCTTATCTCCCCATTTGAGAAAATGGCTAAAGGACAGAAGTCTTTCGGCCGAGGCTCACATTCTTCGTCTAGAAGAAGGGTAAAACATATGGAAGACTGAAATTATCTCATGCTTTTAGCACCTTGTACTAAATCCTAAGCTTGGACATCAACATATAGAACACATTGTGGTATCAATTCTTAAGCGCTGAAACATGACATAGACCATTTGAAGTGAGCACGCTGCATGCGTAATTTAAATAATTGATGTCATGTTTGATATTTTCACCTAACACATTTTGGATGCCGGTCCATGCCAATCCAGATTCATTGTAGTTAACAAGAGTAACTGTAACTTGAATAGTTATGGCCTCAATTTATAGTGTAATGCTACTTTGCGTCACTTTCTCTACGATTGGCTATTTGGAAAGGACCCAATCTGGATCCTTGCTACATAGCCAGCTCTTATGAATTGACATTTCCATAAATGTGGACAGGTATGTACAGGAAGGTAGCTCTGTGACGGTAATTGGGATGTTGCAAAGAAACGATGATATTGTCATGATCATTGAACCAGCCGGAGTAGTTTCCACCGGATGCATGTGGCAAAAGCTTCTTCTGCCTGTTGACATTGATGGACTCATAATTGGGATCTCTCAGATGGCTGTCCCTGTGACCACCCAAGAGTCAGGCCAACCCATAGAACAGTAACGTCTAACACAAGAAATCAATTGGCATCTAGGATTTTGATGATGGCAATGTTTTAAACCTCACCCTTCTTGTTAACTTAGGTTTGAAAAATATGTATCCTCACTGTTTTGTTAATTCATGTTACACTACAATATCCTGTTTTTTTTTTTATTTTAGCTTATGCTTCAGCTGCTTATCTGATGTGTTGGGGGATGTATTTTCCTGTGAAAATGTCTTCTGGTTCAAGATGTTGAGCTGATTCTGTTCATTATTCAAACCCTTGTTTCCTTAATTTTTGCCTCATGAATTCTATGTTTCTATGCGATCTACAAGTTTGATTCATTTGTATTAACTTATAGGAAACAAGCAAAGGGCTAAGTTGCATCTTGGTTTCAGAGGGCCAAATTTGGATTATCTTAAATTGTGAATTGGGCCTCAAGTCTTACTACTGAGTGTCATTACTGATCAGAATTAGAGTTGACTCATGTTGCTTCTCTTCATCTCAAAACGGCTCTCCCTGCACTGTTCATAAGAGCATTTGCTACTTTTTCTTTTTATTATATAAAATTTTGTTTGAGACACTACATGACATTAAATGTGGACATACCTTTTTATGAGGACTAAACCTTAGTTCACTATATTATAAGAAACTAGTTTATTTTGGTCATTTTATAACTCTTATTTTGTGTTATGTGTATTGATTTTGTGTTTTTCATCTTCACTTTTATGTGAAAGAAGATTGATATGCGAGTTATTCCATTGATTTCTAGGGGAAGCTATTAGAATTGGAATGGTTATCAATCTCCTAATTTTTGTTCTTTACCAATTAACAATTTTCTTTGGCGGAACTTCCTGCTTGGACTTGCAGAACATCAACAACAAAGTACTTCTACTATAATGAGATTGAAGGAGTTATTGTAAATAAAAAAAAATTGTACAGGTTTCTTAAAGAAAAAAATGACGTTACAGTTCACTCCATTTCTAATTTTATTTCTTATAAAAGCCTTATATAAATTAAGTTATCTTTATTTAGATTACGCAACTTAAGAGCATAGATCAGCAGCTGTTGATAAAGGAATCAATTGCTTGAAGTTAAGTACACTTCAAATCAGTTTTTGCAAGTCAAAATTATACCCAATGGAAAACGTTTATATTTCTTTAATGTAGCTTTTTACGATTAAATCAATTTTTTTTACATACGAAAGGATCATTTTCATAATTTAATGGGTGTTGCAATCCATCATCATAAAAAATTTATTCTTTTTATAACATAAAGCAATGGAGCCACTGATCGCAAATTATTTTCCCCCCACAAAAACAGCGATTTTAACTGATAATAATGGCTGATTTTGCTCTCTACCATCCTTAGAGCAAAAGTACAGTCCAAAGAAATTTATGGGATTGGATAAAGTCGTTGACTATTAAAAGTTAAGATTAAGTAGTAGGGCTATCCAAGGTTTTATAATTAGGCCTATTAAGCTACATTCACCACAAAATTACCCAACTTGATGACAGTTAGGCTTTAGAGCCATCTAATGATCTAATTAATTCATGTGGACTCGATTGAATTCAATTGGGCCTATCATTTTGCCTCTTTATGGGTCACCTAACCCTCTTTCGGTGATATTATCATATCATTTCCAATGATATGCTTCATCTTCTCCATCATCATCAATAAAATTTGCAAATGGGTTTGAAAAAGCAATTTAAAATGTGTTGAAATCAATATAGTTTGGAAACTGATCTCAATTTTGGGTTATTCCACAATTAATTTTGAGGTTGTGACACAGATAAGATATTTGGCATTTTTCAGAATAAGTAAGGGGAAAATATTGTCTAATATCTTAAAACATAAATTGACACCCATCAAATCTTCTATTCTATATCTATTTCTATAAATTCAAAGTAATGAATTAAAGAATTGAGTAGGAATGAAAATGGCTCTATTTGTTGTGAGAAAACGAAATCGACCAAACTTAATAAGCTAGATTTGAATCAATTTCATGATTATGGTATCCGATGTGCGCCAATGTAAATAGCCATTCTCAAAGGATATTTTTTTTTAAATACGCAAGAGTGAAGTAAATAGGGAAAATGATTACCATAAATAGTAAAGGTCAATTTCATTATTGAACTCGTGGCAACTTTAATCAATGTGATTCATGTCATGTGACAAGTGACTCAATGATTTTATAATTGAATTTAATGTTTTTTATAATATATTTTGTTTTTTTTAAACAAAAAATTGCTAGTCAAAGCTAGGTTTATGGCTTTATATATTCCTCTTACTATTTAATATTGCGTATTATGAAATGGCGCAATATAAAAGGCTTCAAATTAAAAATGTTTCCCACCTAAAACAAGACCAGTTGTGAATCTAAGGAACATTTATATTTGAATTATTTCTTAATGCATATTGCTTCTATAAACAATGTATATATAATTTAAGTTGATTAGCAAATTTATCCTCCTAAGCTTTGTTTTTTAATGCTATTAAACATTAAATATAAACACTTATTTCGACGGAAATTATTTGATTAATTATGTTGTAAGTGATCAACACATTTTGTTAGATCCATTTCTATTGATAACTTGTATATAAAATCAGTGGTGGACTTAGAATCCTGACTCAGGGGATGCAAACTATTTTTATAAGATAAGTGGGACTTATTCTTAATATGTTTTGATAAGAATTTGAGCAAAAATTTAGTGTATTCAAAATTAGCAAATGAGTGGATGTAAAATAAATCACATAGTATTAATATATACTTAATTTTCTGAGCCGTACCCCCTCACTACAACGTAGGTCCGCTAGTGTATGAAATTGAATTCTCTCTAGTCATACAATTAAAAAGAGGGTGAAACAAGCAAGGAAAAACGGGGAAAAATCCTCAGTTGAAATGTTTATTAATGAGAAGGGACTAAATTAGGGTACCACTACTTTGTATGTATACTATTCGTAAAATACGGATAGAATGTTTTTACGAATTTATCAGATCTTTATCACCAACAAAATTTTTAATGGGGAATCCCCAAATTTCCCAAGAAACTATTTTGTGTGTGAAGTTTTTCTTTCATCATTTTTACATCTATTTTAGTTTTTGATTGCAGAAAATTCATATTTTGGTCAACCCGAGCAATTAGAGAGTCACATTTTCCTTGTTTGTATTTTTTAACTAATGTCAAGGTCCCTAAACATAATATATATGGTCTCCTACTTACTTGGTCTGACCCAAAGGATATAATTGTTCAATGCAATGTACACCTCATTTTAATTTGGGTGTTGATCAATTCCAAATATGGACCAGAAGCAGTCAAGGGAGGATGAGTTTCTTGGGGGCCAAAATACACGCACTTGTCTGGAATATTCCCAACCTTGGAAGTTGGAACATAATTTTTATTTAATAGGACTCAAAAGATTCTAATCAAAGTCTAATAATGCACTTAATTTGGATCAATTTTGCTGACATAACTGCTGAGGGCTGCCATTGAAGAGCCTTAGACGAAACTGTATTGACATTACCTGGCAGAGATGCACAATACTTTATTAATACGAGTCTCATACTGAAAGCCATACAAATATAGTGCAATTTATAAATTTAAGAGGCCTTTTTACATTGTAATCTCATCTTCTGAGATGTGTTCTCTTTTTTAAACTTGTGTTTGTAACATTATTACTTTCATTAAAAGGTCAGCGCTTACTAAGAGGATTATGATTGATAAAAAAAGGCCGAGTGAAATACCGGGATGAGCGTGTCTTCATGGCAAACACTTACATAGAGGAGGATCATATAGATATGGTATTGTTTTATTTTACTTTCCATTGCTAAAGAGGGATGTCACTGTGAAAGTTCCCAGCTTTTGAAGTTGGGTTGTTACTTTCTATCGGATTAATATATGAAATGGGGGAAACTACAGCGAAAATTACTAAATCCCCACCTGCCATATGTTTATTTTTGAAAGGAAATATATATTAACAAGTCTTTATCAGCATGAGCTGAGCCTAAGATTATCTCAATCGGAAATCTCTTCTTTTATTCTTAAATGTTTGACCAAATTAAAAAAATGGAGAGAAAGAACTTGTATTGTTATACATGTAAAACCATACATTGTTGGAGAAGAGAATTATGACATGAGATAGAGGTCATTAATTAAGAGAAAATCCACAAGCTTTTAAACTTGATCAAATTTTAAATTGTATTGAAATTGATGTCGCTCATGTGTGAATATGTTTATGCGACACTTTTTCTCTGTTCCCCCCCTTATTAACACTGTAAATAATACGGTTTATACCTATTCTTAATATAAGACATGATTAATCCCATGTATAATAATATGGTATGACTTGAATAGATGGAATTTTATGATAGTTGGCTTAATGACTTTTTTTAAAAAAAAATTACGGTGTTATTTAATTAAGATTAAAAGTAGAATAAAATAAGAATAAAATTCTTCAAATTATACAACAGCTTGAATAGAGAAAATACCCTTTTTGCTCATCTTTAAAATAAAGAAATGATATATTTTTGTGAACTATACATATTGACTTTATCCACGTCATTTTTATTGAAAAACGATTAAAATAAAAGCCAAATCTCAATTCGATTGACTTCTCTGTTTATTCAAATCGACATTTTTTTGCCAATGAAGTTTGGTGGTGGAAATTACTCCTCTATACACTAAGACAATTAAAACTGGCTCAAGAGTTTTGTTTCATCACACAATCACGCACAAAAAGAAGAAGAAAAGGAAAAGGAAAAGGAAAGGAAAGAGACAAAGAAACATGCTTTTTAACTAGTTGATCCATTTATGGATATTTAGTGGAAATAAATTAATAAAGAGGGGTGTGTGTTTAATTGTTTGACAAGAGAATCACTATCAGAAAATGTCATTTAGCGACGGAAAAATATATCGTTAAATGGCTATTTCCCATTGAAAACGAAAAATATTAGCAACCTTCATTTAAGCGATGGATTGTTCATTGCTAAATGGCATTTTTTCTGATAGTGAATTGACGAATGTAAAAAAAGAGGTTGTGAGTTGAGGCACATTTGGCTGGTTTCATCAATAAAGGGTCAAATCTCTGAAGATCACACTCACAGAAACTTGAAATAAGATTCAAGATTCTAATGGCGACTTGGCATCCTCTTCTCTCTTCCCATTTCCATCTCAATGGTCTTTTCTTGCTCCCTTCTCTTTCTTTTCTCTCTTTTCTCATCCATCTCTACTTTTTCTTCCTTCTTCTTCTTCTTTCTCCTTTATTTCCTTCCCTGTACATATATTCCACTTTGAGTTCTTTATTAGTCGGCGTGTTCAGTAAAATATAACCTCTACTAAACAATAACCTTTGACTACCTCCCTCCCTCCCTTCTGAACTCTAATAATTTTCTTAATTAATTGATTTCAAAGATCCCAAGACAGAATCCTCTCAGAATAATGACCAGTATATCCATTTTGTTTTATTAATAATGATTAATGAAGTTACGTGAACATGCACACACACAATACATTAATTTGTCAAGCAACCCACAGGAAATTCTCAGAAAACCTCCAAGCATGGAATAGTTAATTATGTGTGTGTGTAGTTATTTATCTGCATGCACATGCATATGAATTTACACACAAGACCTTTCTCTTTGATCTTCTGCTCATACTTAAATATAAATTAACTATAAAGTGGGGGGTGTTTGAAAATTGGGTTAGAACATATGCTATATTTTAAACAATTCCAATCTACTTTACCAGTAATCAACTCCTATAATTACTATAAATTAAACAAGGCATATATCGATATCCATGCATATATAATCTATTAAGGATCATGGTTGTTGAACAAATCTTGCTTTATAATTAATGAAAAAAATAATACGAATTACTAAAGTTGTTGATTAGATTACACCTTGCGTAAATGCAGAGAGTCAGCACCTTGTTTTGGAAGATTTTTAATAAATATAGAACTACTACTGAGTTGTCTGGCACCAACCAAATAAAATAATTAACTTCTAGAGAATATATTTAAAATGAAAAGGCGAGGCACATAGATAAATCATTATTGTTATGGTAGCTAAGAGGGTGTACATGCATGTTTGTGTGTGAAATGGAATAGTGCTGGTGAATATTAAGCAGAGAGAGAACCAAAGTCATCCTGACTCAATGGCAATTAGGGCTGACCTTGGTAGGGCGAACCACAGTTTGATCCCCCGCAGGACCTTTGGGAGGGGGCTAAAGCTTAACCATCCAGAACTGTTCCCCCGCCCCTGAATTAGTCGGTCCAAAGGGTCGCATACCGGATAGGTTAGGTTTCCCATTTCACCTAAAAAGGGGGAGAGAGACAAGTTGATTAATTGCATGAGATGTAACTTGATTGAAAGGTTTAAAAATAGTGATTTCATTTTTGCATTAAGAATCAAATCTTTGGAAGGGAAACAAAAGAATATTACGAGCTCAAAGATAATGCTCCTGTATTATTTTTATTGATTTCTTTTCTTTATATGAATGCAGTTGATTGCACTTTGGCTTCATTATGGAACTTGTTAAAGTAACTCAGATCACAAAGGTGCTTCTCCTTTAAAGAAAAGCACTATACTTCCTTTTCTTTTAATTTGTTTGGTCTTTAGTGGGTGAAGCAGCTCATAGATATCCTCATCCATCAACCATATATACATATCTCAATATTTTTTTTTTCACGGGGGCAAAGTAATATCTTTGAAACTAAGATATCGTACTTGTTTGGGAATACCATTTCCCCAATTGTACATATAAATCGAGACAAAACCATTTCGAAATATGTTAAAATCAAGTTAAAATCTATAAAAACTATTTTCAAATTTGCAAAATACCTCGGAATCTGTAAATTCTTTTTTCCCAACAGAATTTCTAAACACATCCATCAATACATATATGACACAATATTGATTGAAAAAGGAAAAACATGATGGATATGTATAGGCATAGAGAGTGTGTGCGTGTAGAGTTAATAGAAACGTTTTGTAGCCTTTAGAAATTATTAAAGGTGACAATTTTTTTGTTTGATACAGAAATGTTTAGGTGGGTTTGGCACCAGTCCCCCACCAAGATCAGGGTACGGACCCAAGGTTCTTTGAGCGCTTACAAGGGACTTACGAGATCGCTTACCAATGAGGTCTCCCCGTAGGTCAGAGGGTTCGAACACACATCCTTATAATCGGGGTGAAAAGGCCTTAACCAACTGTGCAAAACCTCGTTGGCAGGTGACAATTAAAACCATGCAGGTATAGCTTTATATGTGTGTGGATTAAAGTTCTTGTTAAAGTGATCGATGATATCTCAGAAGAATCAGAACATGCACAGATAAAAAGCATTTTGTAGGACCCAAAGTCCAATCTCCTGAAAATATTGCCTCCCAATGTACTTGTGCTTTCAATTTTATATACAATTACACACACACACACACACAAAATCTCTTGAATTTTTTATTTTTGTTTTTTTATTTAACAGGTCAAAAAGAAACTGGCATCAATGTATATACATACATATGCTTGTGCAGTGCCTTTAAAACACTGAAAGAAAAAAGCAAAGTCCATGGAAGGACCACGGTTCTTTAATTTAATTATTGTAATTATTGAACATATATTCTTATATTCATTCAAATACCCTAATTTTCTTAAAGGAAAAGTCTCAAGAATTTTTGAATCCTCCCCCCTCCAAAACCCAAAAAAGCCTTTAAAGATGGAGATTAATAATGGCATCGAATCCAATCGTCTTGTGTATAAATGCAAGTGGGTTAGGTCCTTTGCAAAGAGCAAATTAAAAAATTCCCACTAAACTTTGTTTAATTACTTCAACATTACTTTAAAAGATTAAGGTAATTAATCAAATTAAGTCCCTTCCAATATAAGTCTGCTCTTCACTATCTCTTTACCTTGTAACTAAGGATTGGCTATGTTGTGTTGTGTTGCACTTATAATAGGACTTGATACACATCATCAACTCAAAAGTTTGATGCTTTGATAATACCACTACACACACACACACAAAAGACATATCAACTTTTATTTTTGGCTTTTGATTCTGTCATATTCTTTCTCCCACTATATCTAATCTACATGTTAATGATTCAAAGATGGTCCAAAAATATTAAAATTAAACCACATTTCCAATTGGGAATACTTTACCAATTTGACTCATCCCAAGTTCCACGTACAAGTTGCGTTTGATCTCTTGTTTATGCTTATGATCTTGCATATATTTTCTTACGTATAGTTTGGTGACTGGGGACATCATTAATAGATCTGTATACATTGTGTGCAAGCGCACGCACCTGCTTTATATTCACAAAACTTAGGCCAAACCACTTATATTTATCAAATCAAGTTTTGTGATTACATTTTTTATTTTTATTATTCGGCAAAAAAAAAGATTACATTTTTTATTATTATTAATTGTTAAAATACGTATGTGCATTTATAAATTCACAAATGAACATTTATAAATTTTTTTGTGTCATTGACTCTTATAATATGGATTAGGGTTTGTAAATTTTTATATAGATACTTATTATTTTATTATTTTTAATTATTAAAATTATAAACTGTAAATTTTTTTCTGAACACTTCTTACTTTACTATTGTTAGTTTTGTTAAAATATATATGTGCACTTCTAAATTCTTTTATAAAATTACCTAATGGATATAAAAAAATTACTTAAGCTTTGTCCTCTATACAAAAACTTTTTTCTTTGCTTTTTTAGTAAATTATTTTCACCGATTTTTTCATGATGCATCCTTTCAACTAAATGTCACAAAACAGTTGTAAATGTTTCCACCTCTGCTTTTTTATTCTCTTCATCATATTCCTTTCCCCTTCTATATAAACTATTAATAATTGAAATTATATAAATATATTAGTATTTTATAGAGTCAAACCGGTCAGCATAACTAGCTTTTAAAATTAGTATTTATTCTTCAAATGATTATTCGATTCTTCATTTTGAAATTTATATATAGTCAATTCAATATGAACCAATGGATTTCATTTGAAGAATAAATTATCTATTACACCTGGTCTTACAATATGCATGGCATTGGTTTTCTATCCTTTTTATAGACCTATATCAGTAGAATTTTCACGAAAGCAATTAACATAATTGGATGGAAGTTGTCAAGTTAGAGAATCTAATTAAAAAATAATTATGCGATAATAACTAAATCGAAGAATTTAGGTGTATTCTATATATATAGTAAATAAAATACTACACTTCCATACAAATAAATTATTGAATTGTTTTTCAATTCATCTTCAATATTTTTGCCTTATCAGACCGTACATGAATATTGTTGTATCTTCCCATGCAAATCGTTTTATTTTTTAAGGATGAAGTTATGAAACCCTATTAGATCTCATGCACCTTCGTGAAGTTCAAAGCAGGTAACCTGAAACTCATCGAAAACTAATGCTGATTAATTAAGAATAATCAAGATGATTAACAAACTAATTTAGTTGCATGAAATACTAATACACACACACACACACATCGAGTAATAACAGACCCATTCTGAGGTTTCTAAGTTGCACAACATACAGCATATATATATGGGAAAATTATTTAACTAACTTACAAACACTAAACTCCAAATAAGAAAACTAATCATCTACAATAATTTTTCATCAAAGTTTCCCTATTAACTTCCATTGAAGCTTCTCAAGAAATTTTCTTTCTTTTCATTCGAGAATATATAATTCCCAGCTGTGGCATCTAAGAAGATGCGAGGCAATATCCCAAACAAGTTATGATCAAACGCTAATTAAGTTTAATATAATTCAACAACAGTGATTCTTGTCTTGTCTCGTTTCTATATTAAGAGGGAAAATGATAATTAAATAAAGCATATTACTGATTTCCACAAATGATCCACCATTCTAGCTTTGTAGCTGGCGGTGCCATCGTGTATTTTGGTTTAACCTTTTTTCTTAAGAAGAAACAATGTATACATAGTTACGTAGAAACAGGTCTAATCAACTAATTAAATCATCAACAAGGAAATGATGAAGAAGTGGATCTCATAATTACTTTTTGGATTATGAAAAGAGCCATGATCTGACTGTGCCATGCTTAAAGCTGATTTGTTTTTGGCGTTAATTAATCTGAAAGCTATTAATGAATAATAATATTATAATTGAGGTTATCTGCTTATAAAGTGCATGGTAGGAGCTAGCTGGATACATCAAGCTACATGCACCGACTTTTCTTAAACCTTGAAGAGGCATATTTTATGATTATATATGTAATTATGTATCACTGAGATCTTTTAGCGTTCAAACTTTTTTTACCTCATTAGTCGAAAGTATTAATCAGAATAAAAAAATAATAATAAATAAATTTCTTTCGCCGTATACGTTTTCTTTATGCACAAAGAAGAAATTTTATAGGTTAATTGATGTTTTTGTTGTTATTGAAGTGAACAGACAGAGATCAAAGGTCAACCTTTAATTATCCATTGGAATGATGTCAATGTCTTCATTTTTCACGATGACATTACCAAAATGTTTCTTTTGCATATGTTGTTCTTTTGTCCCCTCTGATTTTTGAGATTGTACAGAAATCTTAATTGCTAAGCTTGTTCCTTTTTTTTTCATCCACAAGAAGACCACAAAGTATGTGTGTGTGTGTATATATAACAATATATTATCAAGCAACTTAAAATCTATCATAAAAGTTTTAAAATGTTCGCCACATCTATAATAATGATATTGTGCCCGTTTGAGAAAGCGATAGATAAGTACTTTTACGTAAGTTGAGGTAAATATATGAATGAGATTATTTCGTTTTGCAAAAAAATAATGTTGAACTGTTGAACTTACGTTTGACTTTTACAATTACTTTGTTAAACATGCCAATTGTTCACCGAGCTAATAGTTAGAATATATATATGAGATGTTTTAATTTAACGACTGATTAATAATGACCATTGATGGACAGAAATGATGAATAATTCAACATCATAATAACCTTTTTGGGGATTAATTAAATGATATTTGTTTGCGCCTTCAATGAATAATTAAGCAAAACGCACGTAAAAGAGGATTGGATGATTTGATGAATCAGGAAATTAAATTCTCAGAATCATATGTACGATAATTACACAGATAATGAAGGAGAGTTACAATTATATAAGGTTGTTAAATACATATAGACCTATCACTGATTTAGTTCAAAATATTCATTCAGATATTTTGTAAATGAAATTAGGCGATTGTATATAGATAATATTGTCATTTAATTACATAAATTATGTTAATGAAACTTGATTTTGGTCATTTACAATTAAAGGAAGTTTATGAGTTACTATCTTTTTTTAAATAATGTTAAAAATTTAAATAACCAACGGATTCTAAGTCAGATTCTAAGTCGAAATAAAAGTAACTTGGTTGAAATATATACATAATTAAACATACTTTTTTATACGCACATAATTAAAATATACGTAAAAGAGTATCAATTTATGAATCGTAACGATGATAACTCATAAATATAGTACAATTTGGAATAAATTTCATTACTTAATGCATATATATGTACATACATATTGACGGCTAAGATTCATATAATCAATCGTCTGGAAGGAGAGTTTTTCACCTCAATTTATGAAAATATCAGTTTAAAAGATCAAGTTTTGGTTTAGATGTATGTATTTATGTATGTAGTATTTTTTAACATATATGAGAAACAAAAGATGATATTCCAGAGTCGGTGCTCTAAACAACTGAAAATATACTACCTAGATGTTGTTCTTAAAGAGCATCTGGTTATGGTGCTAATTAAAGTGATGATCTTTGCCAACCTATTATATCTTAATCATCTAGATCTGATTTTAGACGGTTCAGATTTGATTTTTTTAAAACTAAATTTTTTTATAAAAATCATTATTTAAAAAATGTAGTTAAAAGATTAATTTTATTTTAGATTTTATATCCATTAAAATAAGTTTTTCATAAAAATAAAAAAATCGATCTAAACAATCCAAATATAGTGGGTTGAGAGAGCTCATCACTTTTGATGAGCACCCTAATCATTTTTCTTAAAAATTTGAAATAGTTGGTGGGATTTACCTTAAATTAAAAAAAGAAACTGAATTGGAGTAGAGAATTTGCAAGCTGGTCAACAACAATAATAATAAAATCACTCTCAGGCACCACACAACAATTCAAATTAAAAAAAATCCCTTAAAATTATTAACTAAAAAATTCCTCCTCCTTATGGGTGCCGAAGCCCTCACTTGCATGTTACAACCATGATAACTATCTTTAATAAGTTTACTAATCACTTTGCAAAATGAAAATTAATGGATGGAATTAACCACTACCCTTCGATCAACCCTATCTATTTTCTTCTTCTTTTCTTCATTTAATATATTTTCATTTCTTACAATTTTTTCTCATAACTTATGTACTTTTTATTGTAGTTTTTAGGGCCGATTCCAACTTATTACAACTTTACATTGCCGGTAAAAAAAGGCTTAGAACTTCACATATTTTGGGGAAAAAAAGTTTAGCTCGAAACTTAGTTGGTCACATTGTAAGGACTAACATAGTTTGCTAGATTTACCCATATTGGTTATTCACTCACTTTTATTAGAATAGGTTAATATAATCTTTGGTCCCTCATACTCACATTTTTATTTTGATATATGGAGTTTCATTTTATATAGAAGATTGGCACATAAAATTCAATAAAGATCTGGACCACTTTACCTTTAGATGAAAAATACTAGTTTTAAACTTTGAGAAGTTAATAATAAAATTAAATCAGGATAAATTTAAATACCGAAAAAGTTGTATTAGCCTTATTACAACGTTACACATTAGATACGCTAATGTGCATCAACCACAGCTTTTGTGTGTTAGCTTCGTTTATTCAGGTAAAATAAGTCAATTCCTTCTAATATAATAAACTAATGTTTGAATCTCAAACCGATAGGGGCACTCTATGTTTAGTATTTGATAGTAATTTAAATAAGATATGTCATGTACAAAGATCCTTATAAATAAAAAAGGAAAAAATGAGGATAAATCTTAGTGAATGAGACATATATAGCGTTAAACACTTATGGAAGATCAGTTGTTTATGTGAAAGCTCAGTTGCATATATGGAAGTTCAATTGCACATAACGTATAAATTTAGTTGTATATTATAAAAATTCAATTAAATTTTATTTAATGTATTATTCTATAATTAATTTTTAACAGGGGCTTATACTCTATTCTTGTTAAAAAAACAAGAAGACGAAGAAGATGGGATGGATGGGACATGTGATGAGGTGCTCGTAAAAACAAGGGGACAAATGGCGGTGGGAGAAGGGATAGGGGCACGAAGTGGAGGATGGGGGTGGCAACATTGGCAAGAACCAGGCATGCAAGCCATACCCATGCCCAAAGCCAATGTATACTACTGCTCACGTCCCCCTGCGGGGCCCAAACTTCACCCTTGTGAGTCCCCTCTCTTGCTATGAGTATTCTACATTTTCTAGATACTATTATCAAATGTCTGAATAACCGATTAATTTGAACGGGATTTATCGAATCACTTTAGATGATCCTCTCTCAGACAAATTCTCTCCACTTAGCCATACCTTGGGATCAACCCATGTATAGCTAAAATGGGACGCAACCCTCTTTCAGTTATATCAGCTGAGTTCTATCTCACACGCCGTCTCTTAGTAACAAGGCCTCTGGGTTAGGGAGTGTTCAATGCATGTGCTTATATATATATATATATATATATAAATATATATCAATAAGCTCAAACCCATCTCTCTGTCCATCTCCATGCCTAACTAAAACTCACAAAACTGGTTCCTGCTTTCACTGAACAGATCCCTATTTTGAGGTGGGCTTCTTCTCACCTCACAAATCGGTTTCTGCTTTCACTCAATGAAACCACCTATCTTCGCTGCCCCTTCATGTGAGATAGGACTAGCAGTATTTATAAAGCCACAAAACAAAAGAAGCTTTGTTGTTGTTGTTATATATCTAATAGTGATAACCCTTACTGGTTTACTTGTAACGTTATTATATCTTATATCGGCCATCATTTAGCTTGTGACTAGCTGTAATGTCACGATTTTCTTCTGGCAGCAGAAAGTTTACGTTCCCCCTAGAAAAAAAATGTCTAAAAAACAAGCGCAGATAAAAAAAAAAGAATGCAAGAGGAGGCAGGCACGTGTCCTTCACTCCACCCAATCCTGGAGGCTACTTTTTCCGAGGTTTTCTCGTAAGATCTCGGTGGCGGCGTTTTGTTAAAATGTAAAATGTATTTATGTTTAGATAAATATTGGACTCATTCGATATAATATTACCAAGTGACATCAAAAGAAGGAAGATATATAAGAAAATATTATTTGAGCCAATTATTTTTTTTAGTTTGTTTTGAATACGATGACGTGATGTTGGCACTTGGCATCAAACCAGAAACGATCCAAACTACGTATAAAAGAGAAAATATTCTACTTTTAAATTAAGGGAAAGTCGAAAAGAAAAGAGGATGGATACAAAATATAAACATAAACATAATTGTTTTGGTGGAAAAATTGATTTTGGAGAAAAATACTTCAAGAATAATTAAAGTCGGTGAATATTATACACACTCATATTAGTTAAGTCATAACTGTGATGAGGTGATGGTAAGAAATAAGAATGAAATATATGGGTTTTTAATAAATACTCAGTGAATAATTGTTCTGAATGCCCGTTACACGCTACTAAACTGTTAAACTAATCATGCCATCAAACGTATTAACGTAATCATCATAACGGTTCTTCTTTTTTCCATTTTCATTTAATTTCTCCCCAAAACCTGCTATTCTGTTTTCCTCTGTTCCTCAGCCCTGTCGTCCCTATATATACTCCAACGACCTCCCCCATTTTGGCCTCACTCCATATCACAAACAAGCACTCAGTCTTACTTCTTCCTCCTCTCGTTGAATTCATTCATCAAATACGAGAAAAACCAGTCGCCACCATGACCACTCACATTGATCACCTGTGGCTCTTCGCCTTAGCTTCCAAATGCACTCACACCAGTCTCTTCTGGTCCTTCTTCTTCCTCGCCGTCTTCCTTTGGTTCGCTATCTCCCTCTTTCACTGGTTTTACCCCGGTGGTCCTGCTTGGGGCAGGTACTACTCCTCCAACAAATCCAAACCCAGCACTGTCTCTTCGTCTCCTTCCGATTCTCCATTAACAATCCCTGGACCAAAAGGGGTTCCTCTGTTTGGCAGCATGAGTCTTATGGCTTCACTTGCCCACCGCCGTATCGCAGCCGCCGCGGAAGCCTTCGGAGCCAAGAGGCTCATGGCCTTCAGTCTCGGCGAAACTCGGGTGATCGTCACGTGCAATCCGGACGTGGCGAAGGAGATTCTGAACAGTTCGGTGTTTGCGGACCGGCCAGTGAAAGAGTCGGCGTATAGCTTGATGTTTAACAGAGCGATTGGGTTTGCTACCTATGGGGTTTACTGGCGGACCCTGAGGAGGATCGCCGCCACCCACCTCTTCTGCCCAAAGCAAATCAAGGCTTCGGAATCCCAACGGTGTGAAATTGCCGGCCAAATGGTGGAAATGTTGGGGGAAAACGGTGGCGGAGGAAGCTTGCGTGTTCGTGAGGTGCTGAAGAAGGCGTCGCTGAATAGTATGATGTGTTCGGTGTTTGGGCAGCGTTACAGGCTGGACGAGTCAAACAGCGAAATGGCTGAGCTTGGAGCGTTAGTGGACGAAGGGTACGACTTATTGGGTACCCTTAACTGGGCGGACCACCTGCCCTGGCTCGCCGATTTCGACGCTCAGAAAATCCGGTTCAGGTGCTCTCGGCTCGTCCCCAAGGTGCACCGCTTCGTCGGCCGAATCATCGCCGACCACAGAGCCCAAAAGAACACCCAAACCAACCGGGATTTCGTCCACGTCCTCCTGTCCCTCCAAGGACCAGATAAACTGAACGACTCCGACATGATCGCTGTACTTTGGGTAAGTAAATTCCTTCTAATTTTTTGAAATGATTATTCTCCATTCAAGAATGTCCCTACCGTCGAGTGAAACTGAAATTTTCTCTCTGTTTCTTTTTTGCGATTTTTAAGGAAATGATATTCCGGGGTACAGATACGGTGGCGGTTTTGATCGAGTGGATCCTCGCGAGGCTGGTGCTTCATCCTGATGTCCAAGCGAAGCTTCATGCAGAGCTCGACAAGGTGGTAGGGAGGTCACGTGCCGTCATAGAGGCGGACGTGGCAGCAATGGTGTATTTGACGGCGGTGGTGAAGGAGGTGCTGAGGTTGCATCCCCCAGGCCCACTCCTCTCGTGGGCCCGCTTGGCTATAACTGATACCACCATTGATGGGTATCACGTGCCGGCAGGGACCACAGCCATGGTCAACATGTGGGCCATCTCGCGGGACCCACAAGCGTGGAACGACCCACTGGAATTTATGCCTGAGAGGTTTGTCGCCAAGGGAGGCGAGATGGAGTTCCAGATATTCGGCTCAGACCTACGGCTCGCACCGTTTGGGTCGGGCCGTCGGGTTTGTCCGGGAAAGACCTTGGGTTTTGCTACAGTGTGCTTCTGGGTGGCTACGCTCCTGCATGAGTTTGAATGGACACCGTCGGATGAGAGTGAGGTTGATCTCTCGGAGGTGCTGAGGCTGTCTTGTGAAATGGCTAATCCCCTCACAGTGAAAGTACGCCCCAGGCGTGGATTGGGGTTAACTAAGCCCATTGTTAAATAAGTTAATCTTAGAAACTTATAAGGTGAAGAATGATAATGGGTTTAATTAGGCCTATGACGGGTGTTATAGTTTTTCTGTTTCCAAAAGTTTGACGTATGAAGCTTCTGTAAAAGCTCTCTATATAATATTAAGCGTTGTAAATATTGGTGAAATTAATACTGAGCTGTGAGTTTATTTACCGCTTCTTCTCACTCTAAAAAACAAAAGATAAAGCTAATGCAGCGAGAAGCTTATAATTATTCTTGTGTAAATATACTTTTGGCACTAGTGACAGAGGGTAAAGAGAGAGATACCAGCATTATTCAGACAAAAAAGAAACAAAAGAAAGTGTCAAAGATCATAATGGGTTTTATATGATTCTATGTTGAAATAATTTTTCTTCTTCTTCTTCTTCTTCTTCTTCTTCCGGTGAAAGCTTCTTTAACCATCAAATGTCACAATTTAGATTCACTCCTGTATGTGTGCCACACAATAGTTGAACTTTTCTCACAAAGTCAGTCACACATGCTCAAAGGGTTTACTCGCCGCAAGAACTTAGAATTCAAGGGCCACAAGAATTTTAGATACTAAGGGCCACATGTTCAAAGGGTTAAACTTTTATCACAAAGGGTTTACACATGTTCAAAGGGCCACAGGAATTTCAGATACTAAAGGAAATCTGTCAGCTTGAATAACAATAGGAATCTTGTAAAGCAAAAGTCACAACACAAGAACACCACACAATTGGTTTGGTGACACTACATGATTTAGACTCACATAGATATTATGCAGATGAGTTTATTCTCCCACTTAACACATCTTTTTAAATATTATTCCTAATGATAACCAAACTTTATCCCCTCATTTACTGTTGCTTAATTCCAACAATGCAGATATACCATTCTATTTAACCCAACTCATATTTCAGATGCATGCAAAGGCTTGATGATAATCAGAATGATTTGTTGACATCAACAAGTGTGTCATACCCAAAAAATAACTCCAACAATAAAAAATAATTTTCACTGTTAATGTGAAGACTTTATTGTGCTTGTTTGGAAACACTTAACTCTCACCCAAAAGAACATTCAACAATGTTTTTCTGCAAAACAAGATAATCTCCTCCACATATTTACCTCGACTTACATAAAAGTACTTCTCTACCACTTTTCCAAACGGACTCATTGATAGGTGATCTATAAGTACTTCCGTAAATGCTCTGCTCTGAGTTTCGAGGCATGCTCTGGTGTTAGTGAGTTGTTATGATTTAACTCATTTAAATCTTTTGTTATAAAAAAAGGAAGAATGGGAAAGTTCCAATTTTGTAACATCACAATGGCAAGAATCTGATCCAAACCCATCATCCAACAATAGCATTGGATGTTTGATGCATTTATACTATAATGTTTGTTACACGGCATGTATGAATATGCCGATAAAGGTTGATTTGGTCAGTAAAAATATTGCTTATATTATATATATATATATATATCTTAACGTAAAGTCTCTGTTTTCCACCTAGACCTGAGAGAGATATGCAAATCTGAGAGAGGAACCTTAGTCCTGCAAAGTACATAGTTACTCTTGCAGTTTTCTAGGTAACTGTTACTCTTGCTGACACATGTAGCTGTCCTTCTTGGATCCTTCCACCTGGTGGAGGAGCCACTCATGTTTGCCCACACTTAATTTTTTTTATATACTTGTAAATGGTCATCAGATTTTTATTATGCACCCAGTCATTTTTAAAGTTTGAACCCACTCAAATCATCTAAACTAGTAAACATGTTGTCATTTGTTTGAAAATAAAAAAATTACCTCCACTGCTACAAGGTCCTAGCTTCGTCACTACTTCCACCTATCTCTCTGTATACTTTTGTTGACTCGTTCATCTCTTACAAACTGGATCATCATAACTTGTGCAAAATATTCAAGTTTTTAGCCTCAGGGTGTTTCTGAAATTGACAGGAGAGAGGAGGTGAAGAGTACACTTACTCAAATTTAGCACATGCATAAGAGAATGCATATTTATTACTATGCTTCTTTCTCAATCTTTTTTTTCTATGTTTGGACAGTTTCAAATCAGCTTTAACTAAAGTGGGCTCTTCCCATTTGAATAAATTGTTACTATCATGATGGTTATTTATGATATCACATTCTTAATATACATATATAGCTGTACAATTTGTACTCATTTATTTTTTACGACCAAGATCCATAATGAGCAAGCCTTCATTTTTCTTCTTACCATCAACTAATACATCATAAATCGATACCTAATTTAAAAACAAATGAGCATAATTAAACTGAACCAGAATTCTTTCAAGCACTGAACTAGTGAGTTTGGATACCATTGAATGCCAAATCTGTCTTTTCTTCTCCCCCTACTTCATTGTGTGGTTTAAAACTCTTCTTTTCCATTAAGAAAGTATCTAAACAAAGTTAGATCAAACAATGTCCAAATCTAACTTAATCAGATAGCCATATAAAAAAGAGCTAAATAAAAAGAAATGTGGGGAACAAAAAATACATTAGCATACGTGAAGGTCATGGTTAATTGTAGAGTCAACTTGCAGGGATAAGAACTGAGGCTAGTTTTATCAAAAGAAGGGTGTTTATTGGGCCCAGACAATTAAATACCATGTTCCAACTTTTTGGGAAACAATATGAATATTGCAGGGACTGCTTCAACCCCATGCACGACATAGAGATAAGGAAATTGATGTTTCTGTTTCTGTCTGACTTTGATTCTCCCTCCCTTTCCTTTCTCATTGGAAAAACAAAACACACGCACAAAAACCCAACTTTAGGTTCTTTATGCATATTTCTAATTATTTCAACTGTTTTGGTTCACTGGTATTCTGGTTTTGAAGACAGTTAAAACTTATTATCATTACCATTGACTTTATACATAAGGTATTCATAATTATTGTCTCTGATATATGACAGTAACATAACATCATGTTTATGATTGCCACATCAATTTTTGCTAAAACCCTGGTTTAGTACTTAAGACCACTAAATTAACTGCAAAGATGGAAGCTTTTGACACCCTTTAGTGATGATTAGCAATTAGTTAGGTATAAGCAAGAAACCTTACTTTATAGCTAGAAGGCTGGTTTACTTATCATTTTAAGTACAAATTATTGAACTTAGATAAGATTAAGCAGAAGAAGAGCATGTGCAGAACTAGATAAGAAGAAATCTATCATCAATTGCTTTAATTAATCCAATTTTCTGTCGGTAAACTCTGTTCACATTTTTCCTTTCATACAAAAGGGTATTTGAAACTTTAACAGTGAGTGAGGCCTCATGTGTACAATGCTCATAAGTTGTTTTTCCTATTTGGTTAATGTCATTAAGAAGGATGAAGCAAGAGATGGAGCCCTTGACAATGATGTAACACAGCATTTAGATCTCTCTCATTTTGGTAAATTTGATAGGGACTTTCCAACTGTTCATGAAACTAAATGCTTCAATTATAAAACATGAACCAACCCCTCTTTCTTACTTAAAGGCTTGTCCTGTATTTCACAAGACACAGACACGAACCCAAAAGGAAATTCGACAACATGCAAGGAACAAAATCATGACTTGCCATGTTTCGATAAGGAAATGAGACAAAGGGGGGAAAAGTGGCTCCAACTATAAGAGGGGGGGGGGCTTCGGAGGATTAGTGCAAATTTAATTCATTCACTTTCTCACTTGTATAAAACTGTCAAATAAAGAAGATGTTGCAGTAAAATATTTTGCCTTCCACTGTCTCTAATTATCACAAAGTAACATATACTATGTTGAAATCTAAACTACAGTCATAAAGATGAGAATCTGTGTCCACAAGAGCCTAACCAAAAGAGGCTTAGAAGACAAAGTCAGGGACAAGACAAAGCTAGGTGTAATCTCAGCAAGGTTTTCATAACAATCTTAAGAAAGCGTAAAGGCCCCACAAAGAAATCCATAGAAATCTTCGTTAACTTAGGGGGCTTCATCACTTGTTAAATAATAAATAGCATTCAAAAGCCACATTAGACCAAGATATTTTTAAGTTTTGTTGGGATATATAGATTTTTTTCCCCTCTTGTTTCCCCAAAAACTTACATCCCTTTCTTTTAAAACAAAGTCAATTACATAGATTCCTCTTGGGTACTGCAAAGATTATATATATTTTTTCTCTATTATCAAATCTATAAATTCAGAGAATATCCAGGTCTAAATATGCTTTTATGGAAGTTTTACTGAAAATAATTCAGTACAGTGTATTGAACACAAAACACCAAAGAACTTTGCAACGTGGGGATGACTAATAATGCAGGGTTAGATACATGCATAATGCAGATACACAGATAATTATGATGAGGTTACTTGTTTGAGAGAAAAAGATAGTGGGTGAAACAACGCATTATGAGGAAGAACGCAGATGGTTTTGGAGGGTCAAGATGTGCGCGCGCGCGCGGGGCTGTAGTGGCCAGTTGTTGTACTAATGCACGTTTGAATGATGATTTAATACTATGCATGTTTGTGTGTGTGTGAAACTTGACTATTTGTTGCATCATAATCGGATTAGCCCTCCAACCAATTAATGTCTGATTAGCACATATACATATCCCCCAAATCTCGCAATCCATTCCACACAGTACCGCTGAAACACAAATCAAAGCCTGTAACTCTCTCTTTGCCTTCAATAATTTTAAGTGATCATTGGTGCTATTTACAAAAGCGCATTCAACAGTGTTTTTTTGTAAAACGAAATAATCTCCTTCACATATTTAGCTCGACTTGCGTAAAAGTACTTCTCCACCGTGATCCAAACGGGCCCATTGTCTATTTCAGCCATCATTTGTCGTCTCACACGCAAAGGACGCACACACAAATTTTTTTAGCTTTATGTGTAGTTAGCTATTAATATTATTGGTATTTTTTTTTTGTTAGAATCTTTCCAATTATTTTCAGCACAGCAGCCTGGGAAATCATATTTATCATATTAAAAGCAATGGACAAAGGCTTCGGTTTCTACTTTCAGCAGTTAGTTATCTGTGTCATGTTATCGGGTGCTAAAGTCTCAGGGTATAAAGTTGGCTTCTTTTAGCTTTTGAACCCTGGTGAGTTATCTGTGAGTACATTCCTTTGTAAGTGTTCTTTAAATCCGGAGATATGCACTGACTGTTGGAATCCAACTCAACTAAACTTTATTTTACCCACAAAAAAAGAGTCACCTACTTTGTTTAAAAGATATCCAACTTAAATTTACATGGTCTCAATTGAATGATGTCTTCTTGAGTTTTAATATTTCTGTTCATTTTGAAATATGTATGACGTAGAATGAAAGTAATTTTTTTGACTGCAGCATAAAAAACTTGATGCTTGATATAAATGAGAGTTGAAAGAAGATATTAAATTAAATTATTTAGATTTGTTTTTAGTGATTCAAGATACGAAGACCAGGACAGAAGAAAAAGAAACAAGGGAAGAAGTTGGTTTGGTCAGATTTCTGGTTTTACCAAGTAGTTATCTAGGACATGGTCAGGTGATGAACCTGTTCAAAATAAAATAATTATTGATTTCATTGCTTACTTAATAACAGAAGATTAGCGTGGCTTTGAATTTTCCAAGCTTCTTCACGTGTTTATAGATTAAGCAAGCAGCCTGCAAAATTATTCTAGGAACTTATTTGACAATTTTCGTTCAATGAATTGAACTACGTGTTTTAATTTGATTAGTCATAAACAAAGTCAAAAACCTCTATATATATATAGTCAAATGGTTAAAATTCAGAATTTCGTCATATACCCTCATCAGTGTCTTTTTCTCTAATCAAGATGTAAAATCACATTGTTTAAAGAATTGGCTTGGGAAATAGTACATGAAATGTGACTTCACAAATTTTGAGGTTAACACTACTTTATTTCCACTTCTAGGGTTGTTATAGCCAATTTTACAATATCATTTCTTATTATGGTGTAATCGTCTTTTCCATTTTTTATTTTTTATTGGTATTTGTACAGAAAATGTCAAACTCCGACTAATGTAAGAAGCATTAATAATAATGGTATTATGGAGAAAGCCCTCTTCATAAACTTCTTCCATACAGCCAAGCATTATTAGTAAAATCAATTATGCATATGATCCACCATTTGAATGAGATTCATTAGTTAATTATGTATTATTGCCTTCAATTTTACTTGTTCCATTTAAAACAAGAGCTTATACGCGGTTCACCCGTTAAACCCCATAAATTAATGATTTGATTAGTTAAAACCTTAGAGGAACTTATTTCTACATCGGTAGTTATTAAAGGCTCTACAAAAATTGATGAAGATTTTGCGATCCAACCGATCCCTAAAAACTTATAGGAACTCGTCTTTATATTTTTAGCTATAAAAGGCTTCACAAGAATTAATCACCCTTTTATGATCCAACTGTATTCTATCCAGAATATAAACCACAAGTTAAATCTTGTTGAGGAAAAAACTTCTCATTCATCCTTAAATAATTGAATACAACTTGTTCCTCAAATAAGGAAACCTATTAACCCTAATATGACTCAAAATGTTAAAAAGATATAATAACATGATGTCATCTACTTAAATTAAATAAAAGATATTGATACTAAATAATACCTTTGAGATCCCTAATTGGCACTCATATATCTACAATAATACTCTAAAATATAAACTATTAATACATTCTAAAGATCATTAAGATGATTCAAAATATTTAAAAGATAAATCAAATCTTTATAATAATCAACTAAATATAAAA
Source organism: Vachellia pachyceras (assembly GCA_025593235.1). Lineage (NCBI taxonomy): Eukaryota > Viridiplantae > Streptophyta > Magnoliopsida > Fabales > Fabaceae > Vachellia > Vachellia pachyceras. The sequence continues at coordinate 4,934 of JANTPZ010090659.1, read as the reverse complement.
TTACACTTGTTTAAATAATAAAATTACATATAAAATAAAAATAAAATGCTTAATTGTCTTCTTTTACGTATGCCTCTTGATATTTGAATGTTAAACGTGATATCAGATGGAATTGACATAATTGCCTTCTGGATCCCTCTTAAGAACAAAGTTTGATCTCATTGATAAAATACTTTTCATAAATTGAAAAAAAAAAGAAGGAAAGGGAATTTTTTATTTTAAAAATAATGGAATAGAAAAATCCTTCAGAAGTTTTGAGGCATATGTGACAAATTCATAAAGTATACAAAAAAGTAAGTCATTGTACACAAGTTAGAACAAGCTGCTAGGTACAAGATTCGTCAAAGGGAAAAAATGAATTAAAGCATTTAGTCATGAAAAATAAGCACCTTTGTCATACACCCAATTAAAAGTTTGAAAAAAAAATGTTTTTATCGTATAGTAACATATGAAAAAGAAGAATAGATTTGATAATGCCTTTCAAGTTAAGTGAAACATATTATTTTTCTCTAAAAAAAAAGTAGAACATATTTCACCAAAAAAATGAAAACATATTCACAGCTAGACAAAAGGCTTATTGAGATAGTGAACGAATGACATGTGACATCACTCAAAGTTTTACTCTTTTTTTCTCAAAAGAATTCACCTCCCACTTAGTTAAAGCTTGTGTAATTTCTTTTCGTTTTTGTTTTTAAAAAACAATAAAGACACGTAAGTAAATTACTCAAGGTTGTTCCCAACATTAAACTAAACATTTGTCATTAGAGCGTGTAAGTAGATGCCTATAATTTAGCGCATTTAGTTATTCCAGGTCCAATCTATGAGTATGGTTAAGTTTAATTTAATTGGGTAAAATCAATTTTTTAGCACATGTTTCATCTTATTGATAATTTTGTTTAAGGTATTGGACACTAAATATAGATATTTTTTTAATAATAATTTAAACCTTAATTAATCATATTATCAATGATCAACATAATTTAGTACATCCAACCTCGCTGGTGGTGAAGTAAATTTTTAGAAGGAAAAAAAAGTTAGAATTGGACTGGATTGACCAACAAGACAATACGGTGATTTGGCCCAACTCTTGTAATTTCCTGTTTGAAGCAATTATACAGATATATATGGAAATTTTGTAAGATAAATCATAGTTTTGTAAAACAAAAATATATTTTAAAGATTTTTAAGAATGATTGTACAATTTTAATTAAAAGAAAAAAAATCAGTCAGTCTAAGCTACAGCCCACAGGCCAACTAGAAACACCAAACTTGTTTTTCCCGACTTCATTTTTCGAAAGTCGACCGGACTACCTCATTGAAACCAGCCAAAAAGGTGGGGTAATTTTTTTGAAAATAATTATATTCTTACAAAAATAACTCACTAATGCTAGCTGGACAGATTCATAGCTTGCTTGCTAATCAACTGTTTTTGGTTCGGTAATTTGTTTGGCCAAAACAAAGTGGGGCAAGCAAGATCTTCCATCATTCATACCATTTCTAGTACACACATTTTAGAGTGGGGTACCGAATCACTCTACGTTTTGAATGAGCATGCCACTATGTAAGAATCCACCTCCAGAGAATATCACACGCAACCAAAAAAAAAAATCTTTGGAGCCAAACAGAATATGACAAAAAAGATTGACCTTAATTATTTCTTGAGAAGCCTAGAATTTCCCATGCTGATGATGATTGACCTTTGCTGAATTCTTCATAGATAATCATCACATGGGCTCATTGATTGCTGTTGTCTTTCTACAGAGAACGAGCTCTACAAGAAGTTGAAAATTTTTGCTTGTTTTGAAAACTTTACCTTTCAGAAACAAAAGCTTCATCTTACGACTAACTTCCTCAAATATGTCATATTACTGACAGTAATCTTACCTATAGACTGCCAACTTCATCTTAGGTAAGTTGTACTTTGGAAATTTATCAAGGTCAGGACAGAACTTAAAACTCAAAAGCACTTGTAGTGATACTTCTAGATTTTAGATTATAGGTTGGTCACCAATGAGACTCTCTAATTTGACAACACATTCAAACCTACGCTTTTGTCAGATATGGGCTGGATCTTTACTTAATTGAATCGACCTTATCTGTTGCCTGCAGACTACCACCAGATTTGATAATTAATTAAAGTAAAATATATTTTAGATGTGAAATAGGAAACTCAAATCACATTAAGAGCACTGCAACATAATGAACAATAGGGTCATGAAAGCTAATGCCTTGCAAGCATGGATCATGAGATAGATAGCACATTGAATTCAACTGATACCCAAAAAAAAAAACAAAAAAAAAACTATGGTTCTTGAACAAACACTAGAGATTGTAAATACCAAAACATCTAACACCAAAAACCTAAAGTTGCAGCTCAAAGTCCACTCTCTGGTTTGGCTGGGCTTGCTTTTTTACCATAGTATTGCAGAACAAATGCAAAGCCCAATATCAGCAATGGAATCAGATACTGCAACATCTTGAGTGCAGCACCAGAAGATTGGTTGCTAGCAGCAGCAGCAGGTGGCGGTGCTTGTCTCAGTGGAGGTGATCGGTATTTTGGCTTTTCTGGAAGGGTGTTTGTGTCAATGTCCCCAACTAGGTATTTTTCCATCATCTCCCTTGCATTGTCACTGTGACCTACATCTTCAAAATCATCTGTGGCATCCTTCTCTGTGAAAACACCACAAATTCTTAGATCCTGTCTGGCACTAGCTGAGTGTGACCCGAAAAGCACTTATTTAATAAAAGTAATTACTTCCCTTGTATGTCTGATACTTGGAATGTGGACCTTCTCTTTAGAGGTGAGAAAGATGTTTTTTTAATAAAGAAAATATGTCACTCGGAATTACTTGGAAATATTATCAAAATTTCTACTTCATCTAAAAATGTATTCACAAATTACTTACCAGCAGCCTGCAACAGAACTTCATCACCTCCTGGATGTTCTTCCAAAAATGGGGTGACATCATAAACCTGAATCAATTGAATGCGTGAAAATTAATAAAATATTTAGATGAATATAAGGTAACAAAACAAAGAATTCTACTTCAAATTTATGATACCAACAAAGACAGAAAGAAAAGAGGATATGGGAAGAGATTACAATAGCTGCAAACTGAATATACTAAAATTCAGTGGTTTCAATTATATGCCATCCAAAAACAAATATAAGTATATTGTATCGCATTCTATTCCATGATTTTTATTCCGTGTACTGTTTCAGTTGGAAGTACTGAATCTGAAAATAACATTGCCACAGCTTCCACTTTCCCCTTAATTGAGCTCATTCACCCAATTATTAGATGGTGAGTTTATAAAGAGGAAAACAAAATCAGTGTGGTCGTTTTGTTCTTCAATGCGGATTAAAGTGGCATTTATATAATTTTGTTCTTCCAGCTTCTACAGTTGCCTAGATTAACAGCGAAAAAACTCGTGTTCCAGATTGTTAACTTGTCAAGGATTAAACAGATCCAGTTTAGATGGCCTATCATACATGCAAAAGCCAAAAGAACTATAACTTATTCTGACAATGTTTAATTAGGGAACTGATGATTAAAATTGATAAACTAAACTATCTCCAGAATTTGTTGTGCCTATGGATTGACATCATATGGCTCTCCAATGAACAAAATTCTTGTCCACTGGTCTCAAAACTAACTGTGTAGCAACAAACACAGTATATGCTACATTTCTTAGATGCTACCGGTCTCATTTGCAGTAAACTGCTAAATTTTTAACTTGCATACATTTTCAAAAGACAGTCATCATGCAGCAGATGGGAGCAGTACAAATTGAGCTTTATTCAATGATTTGTTATTTAAGGTAACAATTATAGATAGTAGGCAAAGGTAGAGTGTTTAAATTAAGACATTCACACCACATAAAATAAATAGCAGGACTACCCAATGTTCTTAGTCTGTTCTACTGTTCTAAAACATTTTAGTGAGAAAATCTTGTCCACAAGATAATAATGACTTTGCCCATCAAAGGCACTAAAAGAAAAGGTCAAAAGGTTTTCAAACGTTGTTAACTTGCAAAATCGGGCAATTATGTTGGGGTGTTATACAACTCAAATTTATAGCATGGATTTCTACGAGTTGCTTATAATTGATCGTGATCAGATAGAGAGAACTTTCAAATTAACCGCGCAAAGTTCACTTATTGGTCACTGTTTAAGTCAGCTCAATCATAGGAAAAAGTCATTTCTAGAACTTCTATTAATATCAATATTCATCTAGCTTAAGTATTATTCTGAGTTAACAATCCCAATTAGCAAAAGCGATCAAATTCAAGGGGGATCTCTCTTTCAGGGTCTATGCATAGATTTTTGTTTTAACTGAAACCCCGATCTCAAATATACACCAGAGAATTAGAAGTCATCCAGGATCATTCCCCAGTCAAATATAATACTAGAAGATCTTAAATTCAACAGTTTTTGATAATATTCAAATTCCAATAATCAGTGTTTTACCTAAAACCCAACTCGTGTTGAGAAACTGAAACAGAGTACCAATAGAGAAACAGCTCAACAAAAAACTGATGATGCTGAAGTGAAGCCATTATACTAAGAAACTGACCTTTCCATCGATTATAAGCCAGCAATCGTTCTTGTGATTGTGCTTGGCCACCTCCTCAAAAGCGAAGGTTTTTGAAGCCATTGCTGCCTCTTCTTCTGATCACAGAAAGTTAACAGAAACCCGAAGCACAAATTAATCAGAACAAAGCATGCAAGAACCAAAAAGAAAGCTTGATACCCAGGACAAATTGAGAATCAAGTGAGGCTTCAGATTGAGAAAATCACAGAAATTGATGGGAAAAGTGAAAATGAAGAGGGTTACTGAGAGGTTTTCTCACCAGGTAATGATGGAGATGGGCTTCTATCAGGCTCCTCTTTCCCCAGAAACGTTTCGTCTGAGTGCAGGCAGGGAGGAGGA